>CAIGRT010183629.1:0-13010 GCA_903798405.1 Fraxinus platypoda
AAGAACTACGTGTTGATCTGGAAGACTAAAACCGCAGGATTCATCCATTGTGCTAATCATCCATTGCGATAATTATGTCTGATTCAGGTACTCTTTCGCTTCGGTTTACATATTCTTGATGATCCAATATGAATGATCAATATGACGGTAAAGTATTTTCCCAACAGTTGTCCGCTACATCGCCGTAATTTATCCCTCCGGCGAATGACTCTAAATCAAACAAAACAACACACAGAAATCCCACTTCGCTGCACCACTGCATGTGGCTCTGAGCGGCGCCAAAATAGGGTGGGGTGGATAGAGAGAAATAGATGAAAGAATAGAGAATAAAAGCGGCGCCGCTTTGGAAAGCTCCATTCTGCTTCAAGCACGGCTGATACGGTAAAGAATGAACCAATATATAGATATGGTCAGACAACGGAGTCTAAGAACATGTTTTTGGTGGTGGTACAACGGTCGAAATTGGGAGTGAAGAAAGAGAAGAGAAGAAAATGCGGGATTGATAGTGTTGGGGTTCTAACCACCTACTTCCCCAAAAATCACAGCAATCAAATATGAGGTTCCTGTGTTTACTCTCGTGGCTATCATATATAATTATTTAAGTTGAAAGTAAGTAAGTTATTAATAAGTTCATATTAAGCACTTATCTTTGCTTCTATTGTTAATTATTTACTGCTATATTGAACGAATATCTACTTAATTGAGTAAAATGTGAGTAATTGTAAATAGAGCTTCAACTTGGATGCAACTGGCGTGAAAGGACGTTTTGGAACGTAATTAGGGTTGATTGGGAGATAATTGAAAATCATTCGAATTGTACATGTTCAATATGAAGAATAAAGGGCGCAATTGGGGGAGAATCACAAGTTTCGAGATATAAATCCAAATTTAGACCATTTAGGACTTAATTGCAAACTTTAAAAATTTTCCATCAGATCAATTATGAATTATTTTGGAATGATGATGATTGTAACATAAAGATTTCAAGTTGAAGAACCCATGTTGCAACCAAGGGAGGACTCAAGCTAGACAAGAGGAAACATTTGGGGACCTAAATGAACAAGGGTAAAAGCCTTGGCCTTTGATCGCAATGGCTTAATTTTCAAAACGAGTGAGCAAAATATAAGGCTTGTGCCATCGCACCTCGTGTGAAAGCGCAGGTCAAACCTGGACGGCCCAAAATTGTGTCCTATTTTAAGTCGACCTCCCGTTGGAGAGCAAATTAGCCACAATTAAGTCGGAGCCTCTTGGGGAGAAAATTCATACTCATTAAAAAAAAATATATATATATATATATAATAATAATAATAATAATAACCCCCTCAAGAAGGCTTTGGGTTATATCCGATAAAATTATGGAGAAAATTATTGAAAAAAGGGAGAGAAATTAAGGACAAATCAAGAAATTAGGGTTTTGAATTATTATTTTTTTTACTTTGGAGAGGAAGATTTTTAGTGCATGATCGTTAATATTTCCTCATTTTTCTTTCAAATCCATTGATTTACTTCAATTCCTTCTTGTGTTTTTCTTCCTCAATGATATATAACTAAACGGCGAGTTAAGACGAACGATTGTAACCTAATTTTAAAATCATAATTTTGATTATGAAATTTTGATTTTTAATTGATGTTTGTGAATTGTTCACTTATTTTCTTAATTCTTTGAAATTATTGATCACTGATCCATTGGTGTGTGAACAGTATTTATGTTGAGATTCGAGTTATTTGTTTATATCACATAGTAAAACCTACAATTCGGATAAAAGGATAAAGATTCGCTATTATGATTGTCGCGGACATTAATTGTTTTTTGGGAGGATTGAATGCTTTTGATTAAGGTATATCCTAACTTAGAGATATCATAAATTGACTTAAGTGGGTATGATTTGATTTGATTTGAATTCGAAAGAGGTAAATCAATTAATTATAAACAATTAGATCGTGTACACGTAATTAATTGTCATCAAAATTTAGTGATCGAGATTTAAAGACCAATTAGGATGAACTCATGAATGTAAACACTTTTAACACCTTTGCAAAAAAGTCGCACAATCAGAATTGTCCATCCTATGTTCAAGCGAAGAGGTCACATGCCTATAATGACTATGAATTGGCACAATTGAGCTTGACCAATGAGTCAATAGGATAAAGCCACATATCAAACATTCAATTTACCTCAACCGATCTCTCATGCTAAAGATACTCACATAATGTCACCCAAGGGAAAAAGCAAAAATAGGTTACACTTTCAATGTTGATAATTCTCTTTTCAACCCAACACCCACATTATTGTTCATTGTCTTCCCACACACAATATCGTTTCACTGTCTGACTTGAATGTCAAAATGCGTGCGACAGTTGCAGTCCCCCAAATCTACAATTACGTAAATAATACTGGTGTCCCAAGTGTGCACGTAACATACACATGAATGAGAAATGAGCCAAAATTTGTTAACAGCTAGATCTCACCAAATTTGGAAGTCAACAAGCTCCATCGAGCTTATGACTAGAAAAAAATTGCCACAAAAATCATACTAGTACCCTCGTAGATGAATATCAACCCCACCAAATAAGCGTGCCAATATAGAGACCACGTGAAGTTTCATAAATTACAAACAGTGAAGTAACATAAATTACAAATAGCAAACTTACTTCAGACTCGAAAAGTAAAAGAAGAAATGATTTCACTAGTTATATTTCCGTGTTATTTTAAACCTTGCATGAAATTGGAAAGGCTTAAATAATAGAAGCCAACCAATATTATAAGATCAATACAAGGTATATCCAGTCAAACGAGATTGATCCATTCAAGCACATCAAAGTCAGTTAAAGTCGAGATGAATTCAAACTGCTAAATGTTCAGGCTTTCTAGTAACTGCTGCAGCATAAACTCTTTTACTCCAGGCTAAAATCAGAGTCCTCAATCTCTATACTTGTTGCAGTTCTTGACGTATGGATTTGAGTATTCCAACAACTCAACCATCAAATAATACAAGAAAAGCCATCCACAAAAGATTTTAATATTTTACCCAATAAAAACGAGGCTGCACCATTACACAGTATAATTTCTGCAGAAGACCTACAAGTGCATCAGGGAACTTCTGTCAGCCAAAGCACCAAGAGAAAACACCAGAAATAGACATTAGCAAAAAGAAAAAACTACCGATGGCTTGAAAACCCAAAGGAAATAGCTTTTGAACTACAAATCAAAATACTTAATTATCATTTGAAGTAAAAATGACTAGTTTTAGGCCACGGTAAAAGAATTTTCCATGTGCGAGTAAAACATACAATTAGACACCTGACATATGTCATGATCCACACCAAGATCTGAATTTGCAAATTCCACGACGATCTTCTGTAAAGGAATCTCGAATAGATTGTACCATAGAACAAACAGCTGGAACTAGAGACAATTCCTCATGCTGCTCCTGAAAGGTTGATGTTTTCGGAAATATTTTTAACAGGGACCTAATCCCAAACTATAGATAAAGAAACAGCATTTTAGCCATTTTATACCAATTTAGTTAGACGGTCTTCAATACTTCCAGAGTTTTCATCAATGGGCATAAATATCATTCTATAAGCTGCCCGTAGGCTCTTTATCTGAAACCGTCCAAAGAAAATTGCAAGGTTAGTCATGTGACCGGAAAGTAGTAGATAGACTCAACAATTCACTCCATTTCCTAAATAGTAGCAAGCAGAGAACTCGTACAAAATGCAATCATGATATCAAGAATAATATTAACAGCTGCGGTCGTGCATAAAAACCCATACAGTAAGGTTGAATTTATATGGAAGGTATAACACTTCAATTTGCTTGCAGCATTACGTAGTAAACAAAATCTATAACGACCCGGGTCTCTATACCCCCAAGTCGTTAGCTTACGTAATGTCAGTTTAGGTATTAGGATTCAACTTAAGCCTCTGTTTGACACACGTTCTTTCAAAATACATTCTTTCAAAACTCATTTTCAACCACACATTCTTCAATAAAATAATATTTTTCATCACATCAATAACTTTTTCTTACTTTTTAGCCACATATTTTCCATCATATCACTATTTAAAATACATTATTTCCTCAATAATACCCATCAAACACCCCATGAGTCTCTCGTTAGACAGAGGTCTTAAATTCGAATCCTGGGGAACGCGATAGAAAGTCGTGAGAGAGTACGTGGACATAGACACACCAAAGCGGAACCGGAACAGTAAGTAAGCTAATGGATTGGGTATAGATACCCGGATTGTTACAAAATCCACCCCCATCAAACTTAGTTCAATGAAAAGATCTCCATGTTGTATCGCCTATATCATGGGCTTTAAATTCGGGGTAGAGCCAGGAATTCACTTTTGGGGGCTGAATTTTTAAAGAAGTCCTTCTGTGAATAAAATTCATATATAACTGAAAAAAGTCGTTATATGGAATTACTATAACAATGTATCAAGTCTCAAGTACCTATGTAACAGCTGAATAGGTCAACATTGACAAATCTTTTCTTTTACTTGTAAGAATCTCAATGTATTTACATCTTCTCCACCTACTCATCCAACCCAACGTTTTCTGACCCATAAAGTCTAAAATTGACTTTTTGTATTAAAAAAAAAAAAACTTCATAATTAGGCCAAAGACTTTTCAACAAATTTGCATGTAATTTTGCAAAGTTCTCTTCATTTTCAATTAATAAAAATTGATATAATCGCTTCCAAAAAATCACCATCAAGTTGCTACCCATAAAGTTTATACACTAATTTATATTCATCCTTAAGCCTCTTAACATAAGCAAATAAACTGCAAAAACGAGGGTCACATATTTGGGCGGATGAAATTAGAAATTAAATTTAGCTCAATTTATTACATTGGGCTGACATGGTAGGGGTATCACGATATAGACTTAAATGTGCAACTGGGCATTAGGCTAGAGGTGAGTACACTAATTTAAAGTTGAGCTGCACTATAGTTGATTTGGTGTGGACTATATAATATAAAATAAGTTTTTCACATATAGAATTTTGCATCTCGGCTTGGGCAAGAGCCAGGCCTTCCCCCCAATCCGCCCCTGATCCCATGTATTCTTATGTATCTTATCAACATGGTTTCTATGAACCTACTCCACAATTGCCCAAAAACAGACAAGGAGAACAGAACATTTACCATCATTATATGCTTTTGTTTCACTTCAATAGAAGTGGATGAAAGTTCTCGACGTAATTTTTCATGTAATCTTTAGACCCAAACCAACTGATGTAACTGTTGTAGGGACAGTAAAGCAGAAATGGTATATTAAATAACAATAAAATAAGTGGAAGCATGGTGAAAACAAAAAATCCAATTTCAGTCTCAAAAGAGAGAGAACGTTCTACAGTGTTCTCAAAGTTCAAAATCTCAAATAGAGAAGAATATGCCCTACAGACTACATTGCCTTCTNGGTCCCATTGTGATGCAACCATAAAAACACAACTGGAAATCCTCCAACGTGATTAAACTACCAAAAACCCATTCAGTGTGAAGAGACCAAAAACTAACCTCCATGGTTGAGAATCCACGTCGTCGTAGACCTTCTAGATTTAATCCACGCAGCTCAGCTCTTTCTCCAGAAACCATTGTGTACTTTGGAACGTCTTGAGAAACCTTCGGAATACAAGAGAAATAAAAGCTTCAACGTGAATGGGACTCGAGTGATTTACAAATAACCTAGCTATATACTATCGTTTGCAAACCTACCAAGAAAATAAATTGCATAAGATAAAAAATAAAACACGCTGGATATTAAATCTCCATTACATTTTGTACTCTTCTTGCCATGCTTGCACATAATTCCTAACAATACAACACTTATAAGTGAAAGGCAAATCCGTAATAACTAACTGTAACATTACAAATTTTCTGAAACATCAAATTGGCAATATAAGATTGTTTTCTAGGAGTGTAACCAAAATAATCGGCGAGCCAATTTTATTTGACATGGAGCTTCCATGGAGAGCCAATTTAAGGGCTTTTGACAGTTTTTCTACAAGCCAAGTTCAGTGCTATATGGGAGGGGAAAAACAAAGTAATAGGATATTACTTAATTACATAATATCCTTACCACAGAACCACCACCAATGAAAGAAAAAGAACCGACACGACAAAATTGATGAACAACAATAGCTCCTGCTGTATGAGCATAATCCTACAAGTGAATAAGTAAATCACATGAATCACCTTTGAATCCATAATTGGGGTATACCAGCTGAAATGATATTAAGCTCCATAAAAGAATATAATTAAATAATTCCACACCTCCACAATAACATGGCCAGCCAGAAGAGTATTATTTGCGAAAATATTATTACTACCCACTTTGCAGTCATGGGCAATATGACAAGATCCCATTATAAGGTTGTTGTCACCAATGACCTGCTTATGCAATATTTAATGAGCCATATTAAACAAATATATATTTTGGATCTCAAGACCAGAAAAAAAAAATGTAGTTTCATACCGTTTTGTCAGATCGCTTTGAAGATCTATGGATGGATGTATATTCTCTGATTTCATTGTTGTCACCAATCTCAAGGAAGCATTCATTCCTTGGCTAAAGTATTCAAATAAGATAATTTATTAATGTCCATCTCTATCTCAAAGTAGACAAAGAAGATTTTTTTATTTTTTCTTTTCTTTTTTTTTTTTTTTTATAAGTAATAAAGTAGACAAAGAAGTTGAATTTACAAATGTAGACATTTAAAGTTCACTGAATTTATATTTTGGTCATAGGTAATTATTAAGGTCCATAAGTAGACAAAGAAGTTGAATTTACAAATGTAGACATTTGAAGTTCACTGAATTTATATTTTGGTCATAGGTAACACAATTACACAAACATAAATTGTAAACCAAAAAGATGTTGAATTGACCACGACTTAAAAACCAAACAAAAATAATTAACAAGTCAAGATGCCATGATGCAATCACGAAAAGTCAGAACACAAAAATGTTTTTGGATGACAAAAATCTCGAACTGACTCCATCAGTCATTAAGAACTTTGAAGTGACTAGAAGAAAGGATAAATAGAAAGCATAGGAAGGTCATTAACCACAAAAACTTAGCAGATCCTACAAAGCATGGATTAGACACTCTACAACAAGAAAAGAAGAAAACATTATAAATAAAACACCAGGCAGAAAAAGAAATAGAATTAAGAAAATCACTGCTCAATTATAGTGTTAAGGAACCAACAGCTCACTTGAAGGCCAAGAAACTAGGCTTTTTGAGGTGATAGTTGAATAAACAAAGATACAACCAAGAAACAATGAGCCAAGATATAATGAGCCATTGTACTTCTAGGTCATATAGATTTCAGAATCTAATTTTGGAATCCTTACCTTGTAGAACAACAATCAGAATAAAGATTTAAATCTTATTCTCTATAGAGCGGGGACCGGGGGGCAGATACATGAACCTGATATAGAGTCAAATAGTCAATCTTTTTCTTCATATAGAGTCAAATAGTCAAACTTTTTCTTCATTTGGGTTCAATTTGTAAAACTTTTGGTTATTGAGATATTGTAAGTTAGTATCCCAGTAAAACAAGTGACAAAGTAAATTCTTTTTGCAGGCTTATTGAGAGTGACACAGGTCCACAACGCTGTCTTCTGGGAGTGGATGTAGACATTTTGACTTAAGAAATTTTCGAAACGGGATAACGAAAAACTTTGTTTAATTCATAAGCAAAGATGATCTTGTAAAGACAAGTAATGTAGTTTAAGCTATTCAATCCCACCCCCTATAGATTAAATCTGTCATTTGGAGACTAATTGAAACATTTTTTGCTATTAAATGCAACTTGAATGCAGGTAGAACTGATACTGCAGGCTGCAGCAATTAACATATATAACTATGAGTTTTGCTCCAAGTACAGGGAGCAAACTCACAGGGGCCTGCCAGGTCTCTCACAATGGCGGGCCCCACATGTTTTAAAAAAAAAATAAAAAAATACACCCCCCCTCCCCCATGTACAGTGAGTTGCCTGGCAGTGAACCACCCCCCTCCCCTGTGATGCTACACCTGTACGTGTAGCATCACTCTATAACTATATACTAAGCAGGACAGTGACTCATAATCTCTCAAATCAATACCACTCAATAACTGCTCCTGAGAAGCATCAAATCCTATATCCAACAGCCAACACTTCAAATAAAACTGGATATTGATATATAATGCAACTATCAATCTGAATAAAATTGGGCAATTAATCAACTTCCATGTGCTATGAGCCTATGGCTAATATCGAATTCAGGCCTTTTCACATTTGCACGTGCACAGAAAGTCAGAAACTACATCTTTCAGTTTCTTCACAAATACTTATGAGCCCCATGTATCCATTATCAGGAAAAGACACGCCCAAGAATTTCAGATATCAAACAGGCATTGAATGTGCCTGTATTGCAAATGATTCATAAAACAAGCCACGCTTCAATTGTTGTCAGGGATAAGTAAGAAGGATAGATGCATGTCTGCAGGTGAGCGTGCATTCAGACGTTAGAGTAGATCAAGCATTATTATTTGCTGGATGTCAAGTCAATCAAATGCTGAAAAATCTTGAATTTGGTACCTTGTACTTCATATCTTGGCATTTAATCCCAACCACAGCATGATGTCCAATTATATTATTGCACCCGACAACTGTACGACCTGGGAGATCATCTCCGACTATCGCACCCCTGGTTGACAGCAGTGAGCATGTTAGGTTTCATATAGAAGGAAAATAAATTAACTGTACCTCAGTTATGATGCTGGAAGACAAAATTATCCAACTTACGCCATCAAGATGCAGTTATCCCCTAATTCTGTATTTCCAAACACATGGCTCCCAGGGTGTAGCCTACAAGCATTCCCCAACTTAGCAGAAGGTCCAATGGTACAAAAGGGACCAATTGAAACATCCTAAGTTAACACAAATGTTCACTCTGTTGAGACAACTGATAAAATAAAAGGCCAAACCCATAGTATTCAGAATAGAAACATAAAACTTTCAGGACATCAACATTGCAAAGGAACGAGTCAAAAAAATGGACGCATAAAATATTGTATTTTTCTAGCTAAGTGATATATCAAAATCACTAAATACTCAAATGCAAGAATAATGAAGGACACACTATAGCACAACACTTTGGATGTTACTATTAGTAGATGATAAATCACTGAGGCGTGCAAGTGGCGTCAAAGCAAATTCCCACGATAAATAAATTTAACTCTATCATAACAATATATCCCTACACATTTTATGAATTTAAAGAAAGAAATTCACATCAACAGATACAATACGTAACTTTTAGTCAAAGGGACCTAAGAAAATCTAATACAAAGATGAATAGTGTTTTTTTGCACATAACTAAAGCTCAGAATTGAAATAAGGGAAAAATATCAATCCAAATTGATGTAGCTTTTTAGGATTTCCAATTCGAATAATTCATTTATATTCAAAAAATAATACACCATCACCACCACAACATTACTCCTATCCATTTCAGGTTTTTCAGCTAGTTATTCACGGGCCAGACAGAATATAATATACTTGGCGCACTTATAGTTGATTATTATGCATGAGGAATGGTCTAAAAAATAAAGTTTTGGAATATAAACGCTTAAAATTAATACCTGACCTAAAATGGCATTGGGATGAACAATTGTAGAGTGATGAATGAAGCTAGGGTTTGTTCCCGCCGTTGTACCATTCGATTTGTCATTCTCAGTAGCAACTGTAAACGAAACAAAATAAGAATTAACGATTTTTCAAATTATCAAAACAGTGATTAAACAGAAGACCATGTGTGCGAGAGAGGAAAAAGTAATATACAGGAAAATGAAGAGGCGAATCGTCGAAAGGAGAATTTTCTGAGAGCAAAGGAGAGTACCCTGCCATTGTTTAGTGAAGACATGGTCTAGTGATTTAGGGTTTTATTTTTATTTTTTCATTTCTTACAAGTATTTATATGCTTACGGGAAAAATCATTTGTTATTTATTTATTTTTTTCACTATTCAATGCCTATCTCATTTCATGTTAGTTGATGTAAACACAAGCACGTGCAATCGAATAACGTCATTGCCATTTTCCCTAGTGTCAATGTTTGAACTTGAAATTGGAAACAATGAGGATTGGATTGTCGAAGTGATTGGGTGTCCGGTGTCCCACAATTGTAACTTTATTTTTTGTGCACAATCATTCAAAATATCAATTATAAGAAAAGTTTTCTACCGTCCAAGTTCAAAAATTGAAAATGAGTTTACTATGGGTCAGTTTGACCCAAAGCTTCCGAAACTTTCAATTGGATTCATCATGATCGACGAATTTTAATTTATCTCATCATAGTCATCAAACTTTTCACTTAGTGTCACTGTGGTCACCGACCTCTAGTTTCTTTACCATAGCCTCTGAACTTTATAGGATAAGTGGCACTAGGTCCCTAAACTGAACATTATAGCTTCTGAGTTCTGAACTTTAATTTGTTCACCATAGCCTCTGAACTTTAAGATCCTTTATAACATAAAATGTTAGTTGAACCATTGAAAGGTCGAATTTTTTAGTAGAACGATTATTGTACCCTTAGTGTGGCAGCAACATGCTGGTGGGTAGGATAGGTGATTTTGGTTTGGAAAATTAGGGGATGGATGTCGATTGACCTTGATTATTGCAAGTTGTACAAGCTCAAAAATTGATAATATTTTCAAAAGTCAATTGTATTCTCTCTAGATTTCTCCATGGATTTTTCTCTTTAGGATTTTATGTATTTTCGAATTCAATTTTTTGATAATTGAGAAGAAAAGAAAGATTTTTCTTTTATAGATCAATTATTTTTCCAAAAGTCCCTTTTTTTAGTTATGCAATGATATATTTATAGGAGTTTGATAAGGGTACTAAAAACTTTTTTATCATTTCGTTTCATAACTAAATTGTCATTTACAGAACTTATTGATATTTGTGCTTTCATGACACTTGTCCAGAATCAGTTTGTTTTCACACAAGACATGGGGCATTGATATCAAAGTTGATTTGACATAATTTGAATTGAATGTCTCGTTCATGTCCGAGGCTATCTGATACCTTTAATCAACTCCCTTGTCAAGTGTTGGGGTTGTAAATATTCCTTTGCTCAGGAAGGGCTTAATGACCAAGGCATTGTTTTATTCAACCTTAGATATCGAGGCTTAAATGTTTATTTCATGACACAAGTGATGGGCACGTATTGTGACCATTTTTGTGACTGACGTGACATTCGGGTATACCATAATAATTTTTATATATAACAAATGAAATGCACAAGAGTATTGATGTATTAAGTGCAGTTAGAAATGGTAAAATATTCTTCGTCATATTGTGTCAAAGACCGCAGCTTTACCTAGCCCCTTAACCCAATCGCAGCATCAGTTTGTCCAACTTCAATCGCACATTGTAAATATTAGTTCAGTTTGAATTGTAATTTCATTTCCATTGTAATAGTTTATTTCAGTTGTAAAATATGTCTGATATTTGTAAATGTTTAATATAATTCCTCATCATTTAAATGTCTACTCATATCACTTAGGTTTTTCTTCCGCAAACTATTATAGGGGGTATTAGTCATTCAAAAATCTTTCAAGTTTACTGGTGTTCGCCCCCTACACCTGCCATTGTAATTTTCTGCTTTCATCAATTGTAATTTTCATTTTTATCAATCAATGATCAATTTACTTTCAATGCATCTAAATTCTCTATTACAAGCTTTCTACAAATTGTAATCAAATTTTCTTTCATCCCGAAACGATCGAGAAAAGACGTAATGTAGTCTAGCGGAGCAGACTACTACCACACGATATCCCTTTCTATACCAAGAAAAAAGGCACCATGTGAAAATTGGTATCAGAGTTGCGGCTCACGACTTTCGATAAGAAAGCTATTGATCCAATTACATCAAACACTAAAGAAGTCGTAGATCCTCAAAAGACAAGCACGAAACACCACTTGGATGCACTTGATGAGACAACTACTAGGTTGATATGCCGTAGAGGGCCTCGAGGAAAAAATCGAGGTGGCAGAGACGAAAATTCGTGAATTACACATCCAATTAGATGAAAGTCGAAAGGCTGTATATCAATGATTGAAGATGTTGCAATCATGTCTGATTTGCAAGATGAAATGGAAGCGTTGAGAGCACAATTACAGTACTTCAACGTGCGGTTAACAATGGGCAAACCCCCGCACAAGAGCATGTTCCCAGGCTCAGAATTTCAGAACCGTGTACCTACAAAGGGGTACGCGATGTAAAAGAAGTTGAGAACTTCTTGTTTGATATGGAAAAATATTTTATTGCGGCTTCGATCGAATACGAAGCAAGAAAGGTTACAACAGTTACCATGTATCCTAGTGGAGATGTAAAATTGTGGTAGCGGAAAAATATACTGATATTCAGGCCAATAGGGTCTAAATAGATTCTTAGGATCTCCTCAAGGAGGTAATCAGATTGCAGTTTTTCCCAAAAAATGTGGAATATCAGGCATGATGGGAACTACGCGAACTGAAACATACAATCTCCATCCGAATAGATTCTTGGGATCTCCTTAAAGAAATGATCAGATCGCAATTTTTCCCAGAAAATGTGGAATATCAGGCACGACGGGCACTACGAGAACTGAAACATACAAGTTCCATTAGGGAGTATGTGAAAGTCTTTTCAAGATATATGCTGAATATTCGAGATAGGTCGGAAAAAGATAAGCTATTCACCTTCATGGAAGGGTTGAAACCATGGACACGCACGAAACTTCAGAGACAGAAGGTTACTAATTTGAGCGCGGCCATGGGAGCCGCCGAATGTTTAAGTTGAAAGCCCAAAAATGGCTAACCAAGAGGGGGATGAATTGATTTTTAACATTTTTTTGTAAAATTAATCTAATTTCAAACAAATAAGAAATTGGTAGATTAACTTAAATGACAAATATAAGTATAAAAGCAATAAGTAAAAGGGAGAGAAGATGCAAACGATATA
>CAIGRT010183642.1:0-11577 GCA_903798405.1 Fraxinus platypoda
AACTTTAGGGTCCCGTGAGATTAGTTGAGATGTGCTCAAAATAGTCGGGATATCCACGATTATAAAAAAAAATAATAAATTTTTTTTAATTCGTATGAAAAAAAAATACGTCTATATAAATAGGACGGTGGGAGCATTAATTTCCCATAAAATGAATCTTGGGAAAATATTTTTTTTTCTTTAAACTGCTGCCAACCAATTTCTTCTTAATCAGAAAAATCCCTCAATCAAGACGTCACTCCTCTTCCTTCCATCCCTTTAGTTCAGTTACTCACTTACTCTGTTTGATCAAGTTTTCAGCAAAACCCTAGACGTGCTCCATCTCCTCTACCTACTGGGTCCCCGTACCCACGCAGCGGTATCATAATTTAGTTTAATTGTTTCATAGTATCATGTAATGTTCTTGATTTTGATTTTTCTGAATCTAATTTTGGGTTTTGGTACAGGGTTCGGGGGCCTCTCAGGGATTCTTCTACTAGCCATAATCCCAACGTCTGGCGCTCCTGCTATCAGTCATTATTCTTGCTTTATGGTAACTTTTTCTTTCATGAAGCATTATTATTTTGTTCAATGTTTTCGATTTTTATGTGAAACACACGATTATTGATTTTTCCACTGTAAAGCTGAATTTTTTTTCTTGGTTCTTTCGTGTTGTATGGTGCAAGGGGTTGTTTTGGCTGTGCTCATTCGCATAAGAATTTAATGTTGCTGACTTAATGTGTCTTGCCTGTACTCAATTTCTTGTTGATAAGCCTTAGTTGTAGTCTTGGCAGACTTATTACTGGAATTTCTGTCAATGCTTATTGTCATTTGAGCTTTTACTTACATTAGCATGCACCCTTTTTGAATTTAAATGAGCCCAACTAAGATAATGCTGGCAGAATTGCTTGCTCTGGGATTGCCTTCGCTTGTGATCTTGTCTTCAGATTGGGGTTTCGCAACATTAACTACATTGGATTTGATTGAGAAACTGCTGGAACTGTCCAAAAAGATCCATGCACACGCCTATTTATCACTCTTGCACCACAGGATATGTCTACACCGATCCAAACTTTGAGCTCTGATGGGTATATGCTAATGCATGACAAACATTTTCCTTTCAGCTCTTTCTCAGCTAACTAGTCTTTGTAAAAGTTTCAAGTAATTATGGACATAGCATGAAACTCGAAAGTGTGAATTTTTTTTTTTTTGTTTTCAAACTTATGCCACCATAACCTGTATGATGTTAAATTGTTCCTTTTTCCCCCTTTTGTTCTATCAGATGCCTTTTGATATGTCTCCGTGACTAATGAAAGTGACCTTTTTTGTATAATAATAGAACTCACCAAACGAGTCATAGTTGATGTGAAATGATAGATACCATCAATATGAGGTCAGATTCTTCGTCTGTGCTGATTATGGCATCAATTGGATAAAATAGCTCAAAACATAAATGTCTCCGTGACGATTTCTTAATTTAGAGGCTGGCATTTGGGGGTTAATGCATATAGAGGTTGGTAGTTTTGTTAATAAGAGGACTTTTTTTAGATGGATCATTGTATTTGTTATCCACCTATGATTTTTATGATGAACAATTATTTTGAATTTTTTGTTTTGATGGAGATTTGTTGGTTATTTGGATTTAGAGTTACTTTTTAGTTTGCATAATTTGAAAAGATAGCTAAATTGAGAAGGGCATAATTGGTCAGGTAAAGTTGCTTTGGCTTATTAAGATCTCAAGCCAATATTGTAATTATTGACACATTCTAAGATGGACAAAAGAAACTCAAATTTGAAAAAGATAAAATAAAAATGGGTCGGTACATTGTTCGGAAAAGTGCACTGGGCTTGTGCCTGATCGAAAGCCTCCATTAAGAGCCTCAAAGCTCAAGTTTTGAGTGCCTCACACTTTTTATTGTTGGCATCAACCTTTTCGGATGGTTTTTTCTAGGCTTGAACATTGTGAGGATGTTTTGAGCTATTTTAAAGACTAAACAACCTTAAAAACTAGAACAAAAAAGGATATGAAAAATTAGATAAGACAAGAAGTAAAAAGGTATACGCTGGCCTTGTACAACTAAAATACAGTAACCTCCATCCAAAGTGAGGGTGAAACTTTTCTTTAACTGACGATTGGTGACTAGAGACCTTGGACATGTAAATTCATTATTGAAAATTTTTGGTTACTAAAAAGGAGTAATGTAGCTGACCATAATTTATTTAAAATGGGCATAGTTTTTCATTTGTTTGTTTGTTTGTTGTTGCTATCTTTGGATATTCTTCTTTTGGAGTCGAAGCAAGCAAAGTTCTGAACAGTTGGCCCGTTGTTTTATTTGTTTTAAAATTTTGGTTTTAGTTATTTATTTATTGTCACATGATTTCCACATTTTTAATTATGATGTCTTACTTTGTTGATCCATTTTAGTTTCTAAGTTGCAAATTAGACTTAAAGTTTTGGTTATTTTTTTAAGCATGAATTAATTAGATGGTTTATTGTTTGTTATATGTATAATTCTGTAGTTTTGTTTATGAATGCCTATGATGTACCGATACGGACACGTGTGTCTAACACGATACTTGTCGGATACACTGACACGTAATTTTAAAAAAGGTACTGACACGACACTTTGTCGACATGTTGATTAAATTCTTTAAAATTCTTCACTTATATAGTATAAATTTAGTTTTATACTTATTAATTATTATCTTTGAAATGTTTTAAATATGAGTATCTATTTGTTATTTACTAATAATTTTGAGTTAAAATATATCGTAGAGTGTCCAAGAAGTGTCGGTATCGACACGAGTCCGACATGGACACGCTACCTTAGTTTAAATGTACAGAGATGAAAGCTTGTCGAGGCTTGTGCTTCACGTAACACAGACAAAATACTATGATGCCGTATTTAGCTTTGCAATAACTGGTTGGGTATTTACATTGTTTTCTGTAGTTTCTTACGCTTATGCCTTGCTGCATGCCTCATATGAGGCCTTCAATAAGAGCCTCAAAGCTTAAGATTTGAGTGATATTTCTCAAGACTTGCGCCTCCACATAGTGTAATGCACTCCTCAGAATATGAGCCTCTATATGATTGAGGTGTGATCTCCTTATGCTTGCGCTTTCTAAGCTTTTTTTAACAGACTTGGCATACTTGGCTAGATTTTTTATAGCCTATAAAATTTGAAGGGTGTTTTGAAGTGTTCTGAACGCAAAGACTATAATGAAAATGATTGGAGATTACAGAAAAGAACAAGCAAAGAATCATGTGTGCCTCTGATACCTCCATTGCTCAATCAAGCGAAGTTTCTGTTACTATTATATTTGTTTTACACTTTTAGTCTGCTTGTAGGCTAGTCGTCTTGTCACGTGGTTACTAGCTTTCAAATATATTAATTTTTACTTTGTCAATTCATTTTATATTTAGAGTTGTAAATTGGACCTTTTATTGTGTTGCAATTGTTTGTTATAAATTTTTTAGATGTTTTATAGTTTTTTATTAGTATATTTGGTACTTATATAATTTGATTATATTATTTTTTGGGTTTATCTTGAGGCTTATTGCTTATGTGTCGGAGGCAAAACACCTCGATAGTCGGCTTACATTTTATAAAACTGGGTGCTGGTAAATGGCTAATAAACTTTTCTAAATTTGAGAAGAGGGTTGGAGTTTGTTGACGGTTTAACCCAATCCTGTCTAGGACCGGCCTGTGTTGAAACATTTAAGAAATTTGGGGCTGCAAGTTAGCTTCAAAAGCTTGACTTAAGCTCAGTTGAATTGGAGTGGGACATGGGACAAAAGCACCTGCTCGTAGTGAGATTTTTATTAGTTCTAGTGCAAGATAGTTATATTATTTCATATCGGCATTCTAGGATAATTTTCAACTTATTTTTACAGGCCAATAAGGTAAATAGAATTTTCAATCCATTATATCATCTTTTTGCAGAAGTAAAAGCCGCACCCTGTTCTCTTACTCCAATATCTTTTTCTCCTCTTTGCTCTCTTCTTTTTCTCTTGCCATCCTCTCTGTCACCACCACCATCACCACTACGCGGTTTGCCAATAATAACAGCAAGTGATAAAGGTATTAATGGACCAAAAAGTTCAGATATTTGGCTTTTCCCCCAAATCCTTTGATTATTTACTGGTGAAGATCTGTACCCTTTTAGATTCAGTGTGTCAGTGCTATGTTTTACCATTACTCCGTTCTTTTATATTATTATTAAATTCTACTCTATTTTTTTTTCAGTGTTTTTGTTCTTTAATAATTTGGGTTCTCTCTTTTTGTTGTGATTCTTTTTTTTGGATATTTTATTTTTATGCACACGTTTACGAGTTATTGTTACTTAGATTAGATGCAAGTTTTTGTATGTTAGTAATTTCTGTATCTTAGTATAATCAAATACTAATTAAGAACTGGCTAATCGAGAAGGGTAAGAATAAGAAATTAATTTCATTAATAAATTGACAAATTAATCATCTAGGAAGCATGCGAGAGTCAAAACAGAAGTGGACACGACACACACTCTTCGCATAATTTTCAGAAAAAGTAGGACATAGACATGTTAGGGTACTTCAATAAAAGTAATAATAAATTTATTTTTTTATTTTTAAATTTTTATACTGTAGAGAAAATAAAACGTTTTATAGTTATTGCATCAAATTGTATACAAGAAATATAAAACAAACTTGATAATAAGTTCATACTTGTTTTCTTATAACATGAAGTTCAAGAAACAAAAATGAAATTATTTCTTTCATTTACCTTGAGTTGTGTATCCAACATCTTCATTTCCACCATCAGTAATTAGTCTCGCATCCTATTTTTGGTTCATTTAGAGACAAACTAGCATCTTCAAGCACACCAACATCTTCAAATGAATCAAATGTATAAGTTCTAATGTCACACATCTTCGTCTCTCCTTGTGTATATTGTGGCTCCTCCTTGACAAGCGACTTAGATTGCTATGAACGAAGACTATGTTCGAGCTATGGTATTCCTTTTAAGAGAATGCAGAAAGGAATAAGAATTGCATTTTCGCTTACAACATAATGAAGATGTTGGTACGAATAACTTCAAGGTAGTGTTTGAAGCATAGATATATAAGAGCCATGAATGACCCACAATGCCTTTAGGTTCGTGTGGTAACGATCATTGATAGTATCAAATTCTGTCACTTTAGCAATTATTCGCAGTTCTTATTTTTCTATTCACATGCCTTCATAGGCTGTAATAACGTTTTTATATTGACCTATATCTCTTTGACGAACAGTAGCTCTCAACAAATTATATCCCAGGGGGAAATATTTTAATTAGGGGCTATTGACATCATGACTCCGAGAACAAACATAGTAACAGCTTCTTGTCTTAGTCTCTCTTTGTGTATATTGTGGACTCCTCATTGATAAAGAGACAAAGATTGCTATGAAAGAAGGTTAAATTCTCCGCACGTGTTGGAGCTATGGTATTCCATTTAACAGAATGCAAAAAAGGAATAACTGCTCTATTTTCACTCTCTACCACAATGGATATTTGCAAAAAAATGATTTCCTGGGAATGTTTGATGTATAGGTATATGAGTGCCATGAAGGACTCACCAAGTCTTCAGGTCAATGTGGTAGTGATCATGGCTAGTATCATAATCTGCGAGTTGGTCAAGCAATTAATCACAATTCTCACTCTTTTTTACTACTCACATTCCTTTAATAGGTCTCAATAATCTTTTGACATTAGATATCATTCTTTGAAAAAAGAGTAGGTCTCAACAAATTATATTCCAGGGACAATTATCCTGATAAGTGGCTGTTGACATAAGACTGTAAGAACAAACATTATAACGATTTATATAGCTCAGTGAAAGAGTAGACTGTGTAAATGAGAATTCTAGTAATTTCGTCGTGCAGTTGATTTTGTGTTGTCATAATGAAAGCTTTCTCATTTGCATTTTCCACTTTCACTAGTCTTTATTTTCTTTTGCTCAATCTTATGAAAATTAGTATCAGTTTTTCTTCCTATACAAATTCTACCCAATGGCAACGGTACTCCTTTTGGTGCATTATTTATCATTCTCAACTTAGCCGCATCTTGACTTTTGCATTTTCCTTGTCTCTTTTGTTGTTAATTCTGGACAAATCTCAACACTTTAACCTGATAATTTTAAGAAATATGCACTTACTCTTGTATATGACTTTTCTTAGTTGCATTGCAAAAATTACATTTCCAGAAAACATTACCGCCTCCTTCATTGAGTTTATCATATATTGTTACGTATTTCCAAATAGGCTTAGATATATAATCATCTACTCACTAACTTGTTCATGAAATGGAGATGAAAATTTTGAGGAAGCTGAAGTGAAATGCAAAACAAGTAGAATAAGAATCACGGAAGGCTAGTAGGGTTCATGACAGCTTCTATATGTTTGTTATGCATTCTTTTCAATTTAAGGTTGAAAGTTTAAAATAGTTAAGTTTCAATTGGTTTTTCTTTTNTAACTTGTTCATGAAATGGAGATGAAAATTTTGAGGAAGCTGAAGTGAAATGCAAAACAAGTAGAATAAGAATCACGGAAGGCTAGTAGGGTTCATGACAGCTTCTATATGTTTGTTATGCATTCTTTTCAATTTAAGGTTGAAAGTTTAAAATAGTTAAGTTTCAATTGGTTTTTCTTTTTGACTCGTAAAAGCGTTGTTTGTTCAATTGTGTGCCTATTCTTTTAAGTAAAGTTGTGCGCCTCTTTTGTTTGTTTCAATTGTGTGCCTTTTCTTTTAAGTAAAGTTGTGCGCCTGTTCTTCTTTTAACTAAAAGACGCATGTGAATTCTATAATGAAACCACACTTCTTAATTCTTTAAAAGACCTCGATTAGGGTCTCTCTTCATTTAACGCCGTCCTATTTGCTACCTAGCACCTACGTCTTTAAATCAAGGTTTCCTCTTCCGCCTATTCTTTCTCTCTTCAGTGTCTCCTCTTACGCCCATCTGCCTCCTTGCTCTACCCATCTACCATTTCCTCTTGAGGTTTGTCTCCTTTTCCTTTTGTTTCGATTATTTTAAATGCGTTTTCCGTCACCAATAGGCGATGTGCTGGTTATAAAAATAATAAAACGACACATGCCCACCGTTATTGGACATGTGCCTGTGTCGGATGTGTCAGACATGGATACTTCAGATCTAGTTGCATTTCGGTGCTTACTAATTATTCTATCTCAAACATTGGATTGTAATCATTAAGGCACGTGCATAAAGATTGAGAAATCAAATTGCCCATTAGAGATCTCGATATGATTAATGTATCAATATTGTTTTATATGCTACTTATCCTGTCCACACTTGAATGCTGTTCTAGCTGTGAATTGAATAAGTTGATATTTGATTTAAGTATTCATTTTCACCATCGAAACTAATGGCCAGGAGTCATTGTCATGTTAAATTGTGTCCCCATCGTATGAGTAAACATAGTTTTGGAAAGTTATTTTTTTGGAAAATGGAGTTCTTTTATGGACATCACGCAAGAGAAATGAAGTATTCAATGGGGGATAGAGGTATTATAAGTTTATGAAATATGAAGCGATAATCAAATAAAAATTATGTAGCCAAAATTTTGTTAAATAATTATAGCCACGACTCAAAATTTAGCTTAAAAATGTTGCATTCTCCAATCTTCTTGGCAAGTTCAGCGATAAGTTATATGGGTTGAGTGCTTAGTGCTTATCACGATTAAAAAAAAGTCTTGAAGTCAATGACTTGTAACAAGTTAGTTGGCCGAAGGTTTGTTAGATAGGCATAGGTAAAAATTTGTCTTCATATATTTGAAATGAGTTGTTTCGTTCACTAATTGAATGTTGTTAGATGATCCTCTTGCCCATTTAGTTAATTTGCCCTTGTGTGTGTGTGTGTGCGTATATCCAACTTTATCTTTATCAACATGCTATTGATACTTCCACGAGGTAACAAATTTTAATTATTTATTTATTTATTTTTTTTGCAGTTACTGGTGCTCAACTCTTTCATCTTGTGTGCAAAGAAGGTTGGAGGAAAATGGATATTCCAATGGCTAGTAAGAAAACATTAAAGAATCAGGAACACAAGAGAGCTTCTTCAAGTCCTAAGGATCAACCTTCTAGGAAACAACGGAAGGGGGAAAATGCTGTTCGAATACCACCACCCACAGAGCCATATGCTGATATTAAATGTCCTAATTCGTGGATCTGTAAAAATTCTGCATGTCGAGCCACTATTTCAATAGATGACACATTTTGCAAGAGGTGCTCTTGTTGCATTTGTCATTTATTTGACGACAATAAGGATCCAAGTCTCTGGTTGGAATGCACATCTGAATCTGGTTCGGGGCACTCTTGTGGCTTATCTTGCCACATTGAATGTGCTCTCCAACGTGGGAAGGTGGGGGTTGTTGATCTTGATCAGATGATGCAGCTGGATGGAAGCTATTGCTGTGCTTCATGCGGCAAGGTTTCCGGGATACTGGGGTATGCTGTTTACTTTTAACATGTTTTTTCTATTACATGAACCCCACCTCTCTTCTTTCGCCACATTTTCTGAAATAGGCTTTATGAAAATATTGTAGAGTACATTTATATTTTTGAAACATGAGGAGTTGGAGACAAGTTGGTAAAATTGGAGGAAAATCACTCTCTTCTCATGCCATACCATACCATGTCTTTTGGTCTCAAATATTAGCATCTTAGGTGCAACAATAAGGACCGGGTATCAGTTTAAGTGCAATAATTTGGTGGACTTGCTATTGTAGATAATTATATTTAAAATGCAAACGCCAAGTAACTCCTTTTGAGATGAGTTGCCAGGATCATCATTAGATTGGGGGTGAGGTCTGCTCATGATAGTCTACGTTTGGATGTGCATGCACGTCTTCAATTGCATTTTTCTGTTCCTGATATTCTTTCTCAGCAAAGAGATTTAATCGTCATACCTCATATTGTCTCAAGTTTGATTGACATATTAGACATTTTTCATTTAGCTGTCTTAAGAGTGTTTTTAGTTCTTTATACCATCCCAATCCCAGTTCAATTTCTGTGGAAATCTTTCCACATATTCTATAACCTTTTTTTACAAAAAGAACCACAAATTGGCAGCAGTTATATACTTGCTATAAAAATCTTAATGTGCATCCCTTTTCAAAGCTACTTAACATGGCAGAAGGTTATGTTTCCAAGCGACGGGCATATTGTTCCCATAGTATGACTTAATTTCAGATTTAAGCTAAGATATATAATAGAAAAGAAGAGGTCCACCCTAGAAGTAATTTTGACTTCACTGTATCAGGTTTTGAGGCTCTATGACGCCAATAATGATTTTGCAGATACTGGAAGAAGCAGTTAACTATAGCTAAGGATGCTCGTCGTGTAGATATCCTCTGTTATAGGATATTCCTGAGTTACAGGCTCTTGGAAGGGACTTCCAGATTTAAAGAGCTCCATCAATTCATCAAAGAAGCTAAGGAAAAATTGGAAACAGAGGTAGGTCCCGTGAATGATTCAGCAAAAATGGCACGGGGAATTGTCAGCAGGCTCTCAGTAGCCGGGGATGTGCAGACTCTCTGTTCTCTTGCTATTGGGAAAGCTGATGGATGGCTGGCCTCTAAGTGTAGCACAAGCCTAAATGGCATTGGTACTGCTTTTCTGGGATTTTACTATTTAATCTCTTGAAATATGAAATTTTGGGATCTTATGAATAAACTCTGTACCTTTGCAGAAAGTTCCCTTCCCACAGCTTGCAAGTTCATCTTTGAGGAAATCACATCTTCTTCAGTTTTAGTTATATTGATAGAAGTATCTACTGCACCATTTGATGATATTGAAGGGTACAAGCTGTGGTATTGTATGACAAGAGAAGAGACTTACACCAAAGAGCCTGTTAAAGTCTTTCCAAGATCTCAACGGAGGATTTGGATATCCAATCTGCAGCCCTGCACCGAGTACTCCTTCAGAATAGTGTCCTTCACCGAGGCTGGTGACTTGGGACATTCTGAAGCAAAATGTTTTACAAAGAGTAATTCAGACTACGTAGGAAGATCTGGTGCCAAGCGAGAACATAAGACTCTAACAGAAATTGAACCCGACTCTGAATTCAAGGTTCAAGACCTCGGGAAGATCTTGAGGCTGGCATGGACTGAAGAACAAGGCTTTCGTCAGGGATTCCGTGGTGCAGATATTAAAAAATGTTCCAGGGATCATAGTTTTATTGAACCAAAAACTGTACTTGGAGACAGGTTGCAATTTATTCCAAGGGAGATTGACCTGAATGTTTCTTCAGTGCCTGATCTGAACGAAGAGTTTACCCCCCAAGTTGAGTCATCTATAGACAACTGGAACCATACGAAAACTGATGAAGGTCCAGCTGTTGACTCCCATGTGGAAGTTTGCCCGGAGACAACACATAATACCAATGCGGAGATGCAAGATTCTGATAGCAATCTGACCAATGGATCACCATCCCAAGTCGGGAATGTGGCGGGACTATTGGGTGAAAACTACGAATACTGTGTTAAAATCGTCCGTTGGCTGGAATGTGAGGGCCATATTAAGGAGGAATTCAGAAAGAAGTTTCTGACGTGGTTCAGCTTGAGATCAACTAAGCAGGAATGCCGAGTAGTTTACACTTTTATACAGACTTTAATTGACGATCCAAGTAGTTTGGCGGACCAGTTGGTGGATTCTTTTTCCGAAGTCATAGCCGTCTCTGGCAAGAGGCCAAAAAATGGTTTCTGTGGCGAGCTTTGGCATTAGTTTATTCGGATTGTGGAAAGAAAGTACTGCCGGTTGAATCCATACTTATCATCTAGATGTCAATAGAAATTGCTGATCATCACATCAATTATTTGCATGGTATTTTTCTAAGTCTTTTCTGAGATGATTTGTTACTGAAGCGGACAACTGCGAATGAAGCATTTTTCATTTTCAAAAAATTCTCATTTGTCTTTTTTGGTGGCAGAAAAACTGAATTATAGATTAGATTCCATTTGGAGATTGTTGGTAGCATTTCTTTCTATTGATGATAGAAGGGTTGTTTTTAGGCATTCCTTTTGTCTAATTCATGGACATGGCTTAGCTTTTCATACACGTTAAATTTTTCCTCAACTCTTACATTATTGTCCATTGGGATTTCATTTCAATGAAAATTCGAAATTGATGCAATTTGTTGCTGAATCATTGCTCATTTTTTGTTGCAGTGATAGGATATTTACTATGATCTATTGTACTGCAGAATTAGTGATTGCAAAATTTTTCCTTTCTCATTCTTTGGTTAATCCTAGTACATTGGATATATAGAATATATGGCTGCATAAGATTAAACTGTAAGAGATATGTGATAATGTCACCTCATTTAAAGTGTGTTTGTCTCCCATTATTGGAAGAATAGAGTAATGAATTGTATTTTTTGGAGAATGTGTAGTTGAAACTTTATTGGTTTGTGTGTAGAATATTTT
This sequence comes from Fraxinus platypoda, assembly GCA_903798405.1. Lineage (NCBI taxonomy): Eukaryota > Viridiplantae > Streptophyta > Magnoliopsida > Lamiales > Oleaceae > Fraxinus > Fraxinus platypoda. The sequence continues at coordinate 11,442 of CAIGRT010183642.1, forward strand.
ATTAGGTGAATGTGTGGTGGAGAATCTTACTGTAGCAAACAATTTTTTGGAATAATGGTAGACAAACAGGGGCTAATACTGAAAGTAGTCCTCTTCTTGATTGAGTTAGTGTTCATAACTCTGCACTTCAACGTTG
>CAIGRT010183650.1:0-12094 GCA_903798405.1 Fraxinus platypoda
AATGAAAATCTAAATTCTAGCATTGTTTGACAATGAAAAGATCAAAGTAAATGATTAAACGACATGAAATCACTAATTCCAATCGAGTTCCTTCGTAGCTTCGCCAAGAGTTTTAGTTCTCCATGAGTTTCTTGAGCCAAAGAGGAGAAGAATGGTGTATGGAGTCCTCTTCCATATGTATTATGTTGTTAAGTATTTGTAGGAGTCGTAAATTGGATGAAAATCACGTCCAAATTGGTTTCCAAAAGAGTTCTAATCGAATAAGGAAAGTTGCTTTCGCGTACGGATTTTTTGTCTCTATATAGCAGTCAGTAATTTGGTTATAACTTTCTCTTTCGATATTCGATTTAGACGATTCAAAATGAGTTGAAAAGATAACTCAAAGAGCTAACCTTGTTAGAAATAGATCTTTTCCAATTCGGACTTTTACTATGCCAAAAATGGGTCTCAATCTTCGGCTAAGAATCTGGAATATATCTTGTGCAAATTGAAATTTGATTTTGATAATATTCCATTCCTTTTTGACTTCTAATTGCTTCCAATCGACCCTTAGCACTCTCGAACCTTCATCGTGAGTCCCGACATAATTTTTGAGTATTTGCACTTTAGTCCTTGAACTTTCACTTCCCTCCATCTTGGTCCTTTTTCACTTGTTTCTCCTTATTTCCACCGTATTCGTCCATTTGCAACCTAAACCAAAATATGAGTGTACTTAGAACATTTAGGTGCTAATAAATCATGAAAATGCAATTATTAGTGGATGAATAACGTGATAATTGCACTATTATNCTTGTTTCTTCTTATTTCCGCTACATTCATAACTCGTCCTGCAAAACATAAATTACATAGAATTAAGCTATATTTCAACATATTAATCAACAATTTCTCATGTTTTGATAGTAAAATAAGTATGTAAAAACGCACTTATCTACTATAATGACCCTGTTTGAATTTAAATCAATTTAAATCAACTATTGGTTCTTTCGTGAATTTTTTACTATTCTTATGTCTCCATGTGAATATACTCAAGTACTATTTATGGTAGAAGGAAAAAAATAAAATTTGCATTGCATATCGCTTTTAAGTGAGATCAAGATAGTAACTGATAAAAAGTAACCTAATTAAAGTGGCCAGGTGTTAGTAAATGTATTTTCGATACGTTTCAATAGAAGTCTTGACAAATATGACCATTATGGCCAGACTCTCTAAATATCCAAGTGTTTGTCCACAAATTTCAATTTAGTTACATATTTCAAGCCTTATCACGTGTTTAGTAAATAATAGGTTTGGTCCACCAATTTTCATTTTTCTCTTGACAACTATAGTATAAATCATGTTTATACAACTTTGCTTTTTTGGATATACTTTAATAGGGTGAATTACTTTGTTGCATAATTTGAGTTTGTAACATTTCTAAACCAAAAGAAGTTATGCAACCTTTTTTCACATAATTTATTCATTTTTTGGGATTCTTTTTTTGGGTTCCATATTTTGTACCTAACTATCTAAGCAGCCATATTTGCAAAGAATTATGCATAGTTGAGCATTCAAAATTTACATATCTCAACAGCCACATTTGCAGAAAATTATGCAAAAAGAAATAATGCATATCTGAGCAGCCACATTTGCAGAAATGAATTGTCAAAACACTTTTGCACTTTGATGAGTACTCATATTTATGTTACTGTGTGATTTACTTTTTAGACATACCGGTTGTATTTTCCTATGAGCAGCCACATTTGCATAAATAAATTGTCAGAATACTTCTACATTATGATATTAGTACCCCATATTTTTGTTACTGTGTGCTTTGCGTTTTGGACAATACGAGCTGTATTTTCCAAAAAAAAAAAGAAAAAAGGTTATCGAGTACGGTCTTACAACAACATGCAAAATATTGCTTCTCAAGAGGGAAAAAAAAAAAAAGCAATACACATCCATATATGCCCATCTATGTTCTTAATAGATCTCAAAACACGGTTAAAACAACAAAAAACATATTTATGCTTCCTCACTTGAAAGAAGAAAGGTCATAAACCACTTCATTTTCTCTGGTAAGTAAATAAATATGCATATCTTTTACACGTTAATTCATTCAGTGATTCTTCAATATCTCTCTTTAATCTTTTATTCTTTCTTCCAGAGTTAGCAAAATGACAGGCAACTATAAGTTAATACCAGAAATCAATCCAAATCAAAAGAACTTACAAGCTAAGATAATAGTCCCGGAGAAATTAGTCTTGAAGCAAGCAAAACACAGTAATAATAGATATCAAATCACGGTGCTAATGGATTTCGAGGTAAATAGCTTTAGATAAAACAATGTAATCTATGGTTCTTTATTTTTTTAGGGTAAACATTACCATATGAACAAATGTTCTTACCTTTCCATTTTTACCTGCCATAGGGAAATAAAGTGCATATAACGCTGTAAGATAGAAACATTACTGCCTTTAAAAATCAGCTCCTATTGAGCAAAACATACATTATTTCAAATGCTCTCGTTAAGGAGACAAAACCCAAATATACAGCTTCAAATGGTAACGTACAGTAAACAATATCCGAAAAAACACGAATTCAAGAAGTCAGCGAGAATAAAATAGAATTCCTGTTTTCAACATACACATTCACTTCATTTGATGAACTAGAAAAACATATGGATTACAACAACGATATAAGTACTTTCTAATAGATTCTTTCTATACTTTTTCATAACTATATCTTAATTTTTTTTTACTTTAGTACATTCATATCCACTTTTTACTATCACTTTAACTAATGTTATTACGTATAATATCTATACACTCATACTTACAGTTGCTATCGACATGCGTCCAACGACTCATTCAAACCCGAGTTGGAAACCAAACATGTGCAAGACATTTTACTAATTGATAAAAGTTTCCACACAATCATCTTAACAATGTGGGATAGCTATGTCGAAAAAGAACATGTTTTTCTGGCAGACAACATTGCCAAAAACCTGTGATCTTACAAATTGGTTGAAAGTTTCATCTTTTAACAGTAACAGTTCTATACCATGCTGTATAGCTTATTATTGTCCATAAAAAGTCATGTGAATCTATACAAGCAACAACTAATGTTTAGTCTTTAATGCAGGCCTCACATTGTCAACCAAAATAAATAGCATCTTCTTTATAGACGCTACATTAGACCAAGTTATGGAGTTTTGAGCATAGTAAGTACAAAATACTTGTACAATATAGAAAATCTTTTACTGTAATTTATATCAACTATATATCATCATCACCTTCCATTTATTAAAACTCCACTTTTGTTTTCTTCTTCCTACTTTACTCGTGTATTTGTTTCCTAATAGTTAACTTTTTAATAATCGAATCGTACAATGCAAGGGTAGAAACACATAATGGGGAATTGAATGAAATCGTACTGGAGAAACCATGTCTTACAGTCACACCAACAAAATTGTCTCCTCCAAACCAGAAGAAATTTACGCAGATACAAAATATAAAAGGCTAGCTATTAGGGGAAACTTCTTTGACTTCATTGTGAAAATAATGTATATTTCTTCTATCATACATAGATGCAGTTTGTTATTTCCTTACGTTAAAATTGACTGTTTACATAGCGTAAATACTTCTGAATAAAGGCTAAAGCAACAATTAAAGCAACGAAGCAAACTTTCTAGTTCATGTCTTGTAGCAATTGCAATAAGCTCAACCACGTGAATTTTGGTGAGACTTTCCCATGTATTTACTGCAAATATCCTACCGCAAAAGATGTCCCTAAGTAACACTCACTACATTCATTTCCAATATGTAACACTTATAAAGATGCCTTGTTAAACTTGTAATGTCGTCTTCTATTTCAATCTTTCTTCTTAATGATAATTAACTCAATCTCCATTACATAGGGCAAATGTCAATGTACAAGTAAAAGATGCCGGTGGAATCATAAGTGCAAGGGTGATTGGCACCCTGCTGAGACATTATTGAAGTATAGTGCTGAGAGTTTAATGAAGCATTCTAAATCAGTTAGTGCATATATCATGCCATAACCCCTTCACCTTTTATCACTCATACATAGAAATAGTAATTATGCATCCTCAATTTCATCAGGGAATTGATCTAAACATTAATGACATTAATGAATTCGTTCAAATGGATCCTGAAGAAGAACACATTTTTTTATGTCAAGGTCACATAATTGGAGCCAAACACAACTGAGTACAAGTATGAAATTATATTTGTTCTCAATGCATTCTCTGCTATTACTCATAAAGCAGAACAATCAATTGAGAAAGACGAAGGTTTTCTGTGCTTTCATGAGGTAAACAAGAGTTGTGACAATCACGAAATGTCACCACCATCAGCAAAATGAACATTGTTCCAAGCTTCGAATGAGCCAATACTTTCCAACATATAAGCTAAGGAAAAGTCTGCTACCTCCAGCTCTGAAGATGATCGAGTCACAACGAAACAAAAACTCGACTAATCATCGTCATATTTATTTGAAGACAACGTCAATGCTACAATCTAAAAGTTAGATTTGCTCGTTTTGCTATCTCCATCTAAATGATTCTGCCACAGCCACCTTCTAACAACTTTGTTTTATTTTTTAACACTGATCACAAAAACTTCATGATGCTCTTGACTTTGACTTTGTTTTATTTTGAAGCATTACTTTTGTATGAAAACTCTTCATGAAGCTTGAATTTAGTAAGAATGTATAACAAGCTTCATGATGCTTTAGCTTATAACTTAACTATGATGGTGTATCAAGTGTAGGTTTTGAAATGTATAAATCCTTTGTTTGCTTCTTAGAATATTTTTTTGTGATTTGTTTTAACAGATTAATTAAGATTTCTTTGTGAAGCATTAACATAATTTTTTTGATATTAATTCCTCCGTCATAGCTCTATCTTGTTGGAGTTGCCGAAAGGAAATTCTTGTATCTCATTTATTGTCCTTATGAATAACAATCTCTTTCTTATCATATAAACAATTTGCGTACATTAGTTCCAATAAAATAGATCAAATTATTGCATAAAAACTTGTCTTTCAGTTTTCAATTATCAGTACTACTCAATAAGGTTTGATTAATGATGTCTTAAAAATAACCAACATTACTCTACGCTATTAGCCAATTACACTATGACACGTACCTTACAAGTGCATCTCACTAGTAACTTTTAAAAGAAATTTGTTTAATGTGACTTCCTCTAAAAGAATTTACAAAATAAAAGCTCTTTTAAAATTTAGTTTTCAAACAAAATTTAAGATAACTTCCTCATGAAACTCTTCTACAGGAAGCAAAAGCTACGCTAAATGAACACTTAATGAAAGTAATCACAAAAATAACAAAAACTACCTGGCCAATTAGTCGATTTAAGATTATGACTGTGTTGTCGATATAGAAAAGTTTTACAACTAAAGAACATAAAAATGAATCTTTTTCCAGGCCAAAGATAACATATATGCAGTGCAGTGTTTCCAATTTACATTACTTTAAAATCGAGCCAAATTTACAGCTAAAAAGCTAAATTTAAGCTCTCTATGTAACAATATCTCACCATTAAAAAGAGAATAAGAAAATCATTTGCTACAGCTTACCTTAAAAACGCCAAAAGAGCATGTTCATTACACAGTATGTCTGTACTAAGCATTATCAGCATCACCGTACAAGACTTGACCTTATACTTTCTTACTCTAGTCAACAACCATCGCACTAAACATGCTATAAATGCACTCCAAAACTGATTTATGAGAAACAGGAAAATAAAAATGATAAGACAAGGATATCAAGAACTATCAGCTCTATAACATTAAGTAACTGCCACAAATCTTCATTAGTGTGTTAATAGTGAAGAAATTGAACTTCTACCGAGTTGTGGTTACAATGTGATGTGGTTTTACCCAAGGCAACAACTGTAACCAAAACTAGCGATGAGGGTTATAAAATCCACCAATAATCTACGTCATCATAACGTTCTTGATTCAACTTATATACAATTACCTGGCATTCTAATTTGATGTGTCCTAAAATGGCATTCAAAGATGCTATCACCATTTTTTGCTGCAAAATATTTTTTCTGTCAGAGATTAGTTCTTTGTACCTTTCACAGCCTGCAATTAGGAAAAAGGAAAAAAGAAAGATTAGATTGTTTAAATTCATTTTAAACAATATTTGCTTTTCTTTTTACCACAAAAAAGCACGAAAATCACAAGACATAATACAAATGTGCCTATTTTAAATGCAGGTAATGGCTATTCAAAATGACATACACAGGAAATCACGGTCCGGCTTCAATGCCTATTTAAATTTGGAAAAAAAAACACTAACAATATTGGTTCCTATAGAGAACTGGATTGGGGTAATAATAGCACGCTCAAGTTTAATGTGCATAATCATAATAATCCTTGCCCTAGAAGCACTGTTAATATGTTCTCTTTCTTACCTTCTTCTTGCACTATTATTATTATTATTCTTTTTTTAATTCTTCCTATTATAAAAATTATATATGATAAAACACCGTTGTGGTAATCTACATCAAAACCATCACGATATACACTGTACAAGGATTTATGAGAATTTTTGTAAAACTGTCATGTATCACCACTATAACCAAGGGTGAAACGAGACCCTTACATAGTCACTTCTATCTACTTTAAGTGTTCCCCTTTCCATGGGAGTTCATCATCTCTTCATAGGTGACAGCACCTCAAAGTATATCAACACACTAATTTACCTAGCAAATAATAAGAAACAAGGTAGAAACACAATAAATTGACTGATTATAAGACAACCTAACAAGTATCAATTATTGTATTGTAACTATCCTATGACCATACAACCATGAACACGACAGCATGTAAGTGGAGAACTCATCAGATTGCATTTTGTTAATGACAATCCAAAACTTTGGATCAAAGTTGGACAAAATTATAGGGGTTATGGTAAGTAAATTATTTTTCATACTACAGACAAGCTTATTGGCATTTTGGGTAAAACAATTGGTCACAATTTCACGTCCATGCATGCTAGTGTGTAATTGCAGCTAATAAAATTATTCATTTAAGAATTTAAGCCAGCCTAGCTAGTGGATTTTATGTTACCTTAATTTAAGAAAGGGGAGTCGTAATCCTCAGCTGCAGATGGGTTTTCTGGGAGGATTTCAGCATTGGAGAATGATGAATAATCTGTGCCATGACTTCCAGTGTCCACATCAGGGACCATAGAGGGTTCTGAGGCTCCAATTACCTGCTAAAAGATGCAAAGCAGAAACAATGATCTAATCAATTCCCACCAGACGAGCCTAGCTAATCACAAGAAACTGGCAATTAACGTCACCAGATTGGTAACATGATTGACAATCAACGATCATGGCGATAATTGACAAATGTAACTTGTTAGCAAGAGATCTGGAGAACAGACTTTACATTAAAAATACCATCTCTTCATTTGTCGACTTCACGCTTTGAATCTAAATCATGAAATAAAAATGGTAGAAGACGCAGAGGCCATGCATATTGACTTATTTCATTTATTTCAGTTTTGCTATAAAGCTTGATCATATATTATAGAATCAAAAAGAGTAAATAAAATTGAATATCCTTTTTCCTTTTGATGGACAGAGTATCAAAAGCACATAGTAACCACTTCAATGGACAGAGTAATAATTTTTCCTCTATTTTTTCCTTTTTTTTCCCTTTCTACATTTTACTTTTTAAGGTGCAAGATAAAGAGAATAACCACACCATGGCATCCAAAGTGAGTTTTTCTCATGCCCCAGTAGGAACACGTGCTACGAGGACCGCAACAAAGAGCCATTGTTCTCCCTACTTACCGCCTTCACAGAAGAAAATCAATTCTCAAGTTTGTATTTATGTACAAATTGTGAAGGACTTGGGACTTTGTATCTGCAAATTTTCCCACATGGTATCGTGCATGTTTTTTTCCTCCATTCTACAGACCCATATCCAAGACCAAACTTCAAAGTTAAAGCAGGTTTCTTCCTTTCATAATTTTTTCCAGATTCCATAGAAATCTTGGATTTTTGTGTTTTTTCATTTTTAGCTCTTATCTTATTTCCAAAATACATTTTTCTCTCTTATTTTCAACCACATATTCTTCAATGAAATAATATTACACGTAAACCCAAAACTTTTCCTTACTTTTTAACCACCTATTCTCAATCAAATCACTATTTCAAAATGAATTTTTCGTAAAAAATGGGGCTCAAACAGGCTATTAATTTTAACCGTTAAACTTCCATTCAACTCCTCCATATCTCTATCTTCAGGCACTTTTCATCTCCAGTCTCTGCCCCTCCACAGAGAAATCATTTCAGGGTTTTTTTAATTGTCTCAGGACTCTCCATGTCCAATCTCTGAAGGTAGAGAAGGAAAGGATCCAGAGGCAGTGATTTCTAGAAGACAAAGAGTCGAACTGTGAAGAAATGGCTTGTTAGCTGCAGCACATCTCCTTCTATAATTCAACCCAATGTACCTGGAGATCCTATGAAATGCTCAGAAATTCCAACTCAAAACCCTTCAAACTTTTCCACATTCTTCCAAGAAGTGTATGTTTAACTTTTGCTGGTTGTCCATAAAAGATTCGGAAGCACAAGCATTATTATAATGGTTTCAACCATTTTCTGTTGCAAACCCACAAGAAGCTCCCTCTCAATTCTTAAATAATTTTTCTCATGTTTTTCTATTGTCATTATTGCTATTTTTGGATTAACCTTTTCGATTATCTGTTTTGTATTCAATTTGTTATTATCTGTAGAATGACTTCAGATACTAATTAGTTAGACCACCTAGTTAGACCAACTTTCTGCCAATTTATTTTTTGTGCTAGGGGGTTGATTCAAATTGTTCGGAAACTGGAGGATCAAAGGACCAAGGAGAAACATTTCAGTATAATTTGCTTGATATCTGGTCTTTCTAAATTCAATGAGAGGGGAAAATGAGTTAGTTTATGTGGGTTTTGGGTTGTAGTAAGTAGATGAAGTGTTAATTTATCACCATATAAACTATGAATTGTTTTGTTTCAATGCTATAATTTGGACTGGTAAATGAGATTTTTATATTTCCATTTGTGCTAAGAGTTATTTTGATGGTTTGTGCCTGGACCATTGATTTCAAGAAATAAAGACTCTGTATAATTTGGTTTTTTCACGTCTTAAAAACTTTTTACCTAGATTGTAATTTACTATTCGCAAACTTCGAATTTATGGGGTCAAGATGACAGCAGTGTCAATATAGTTGAATCCCACAAAAGTGAGCTAACCCCAAAATGCACCCTCGGCAGATTGCAGGCTGTACACAAGTAGACACATGCCTGCTTAAAGTTTAATGTTGCACTGAGCTACTAAATGGATGCAGATAGATGTATCAAGACTTTTAACCACATTTCATATCTTAGCTTCTCCATTAGCAATCTTAGCTTCTCCATTAGCAAAAGGTAAAGTTTGCATTTATTTTATTTTTGGTATACAGGATGAGGAGCCCTACTGCACATATGCTTCTTATTTATGAATTTGCAAGGAAGTAGTGGTCTTTTAGTTGTCAACCACCATATTATGGCAATGCCTTTCTTTGTGAAGAACTATATATTGAACCACCTCATCTAAAATCTCGAGCTATTAGAGAAGGAACAATCTGATTTAATTAAATTTTCTATTCAACACACCTCCTCGCATGCAAGTCTGATTCTTCTTTTTTGTCAAAGAACTGACATGTGTACGATTCTCATAAACAGGCGGCAGCATGACTAGACTTCAAGGCCTCTGCCAGTTCTGATACCATCTAAAAGCTTAGGAGTGTTAGAAAACGGACAAACTTAGTAAATTTAACTATGTATTCAACAATTTGTCACTTTGCAGGTAGAAGGCCATCGGTGGAATTCATTAAGACAGGTTCAAACCAACGATGGAACCTAATGGGCCTATATGGAAAAATTCCTGTGTGATAGTAAGGTTCGATCTTGAAGAGGGGACTTCTGAAAAAAGAGAAGGGGAGTGTTTTCTTTAATGCCATTCCGCATCATTCTGAATATAAAGCTAGGAAAAACTTAATGACAAGACACGCCAAGGAAATGACTAATGCTTTAGGGTCCAAGTTCAGTTTCAAGCTTGTACATTGGCTTTAGGCAACCATTTGATTTAAGCTCTCTTTTGATAGATATGTTAATATAACTTATTTTAGAGCTTACAGTCACATCACACCTTACATTTCTATCATAGAGTTGGTGCAGAAAATATTTGGAGTGTAAAATATTAAAGGTTCACTACAGAATTTGAACTGGATGAGGGACCGATCACTTATATGATAAACAATCACCAGGAAAAGATGACTTGGCACACTGGATTTCCAGTTTGTATGCATATAAAAAATAAAAATAAAAAATCATATTGTAACAAGAAAATTAAGATTTTATCGGCTGCAGAGCAAGCAAGAGAGCCAGTAACCTAGCATAGCAGGAAAAAGAGAAGCAGCAGGGAGGATAAAGTCATTTGTGCAGGCAACAACACGGTTCCCATCTTAAAGGAACAAGTTATTGTAGATTTCTTATTATAGAAAAAAGAGTTGAAAGAGTAACCTCTTCAGACAGTGAAAATTCAACAGGTGCTGGATTCTTCAATCCTGTAGCAGCACCTTCCATCTGGGCTTCTGGTGCTGAACTTTTCATTTCTGTAGAAGTAGCTTCCACCTGGGCTTCAAGTACTGGATTCTTCATTTCTGCATTAGCAGCTTGCTTCTGGACTTCAGCTACTCTCTTTTTGTTGTGAGTATCATCTGTTTGCATAACATCATTCATGTAATGCTCCACATGTTCTGAGCTTTCTACTGCTGTTCTGCGATTATCATTTTGCTGAGTGCTGTCATTCTCTGCAGCTTCCATTTTCCTTACGAGAATTCAATACAAAATTCCATCAAACATTGATCTTACCAATAGCTCCGAGTAAGTCTAGCTATCCAATAGAGTTAGGATACATATACAATTCTCACCTATTGGAAACATCGTTGACTGTATCCTTGGAGATTGGTTTGTTGGAAAATAACAATCCATGTAGAAGCTTTCCATCAATAACAGTTTCAATAGTATACCCGTCTAGAACGCTTTTAGTGACTTTAGCTTGGAAGCTCCTCTTAGCCTGGTGTTCATTTAAATAGAAATTCTGTCCGCCTACATTTGATCAAGTATGTCGTTAGAAGTACAGTTCCATTTTCCCAAGCAAATGCAAGATAAAACTACTGGGCATGTCAGAAATATTGATGCAAAATGTCAAGTTTCTTAAATACTAGTCAAAATGTGACTAAGCATTCTGATACAATACAGAAGATACAATGAAAACCAATGACCAGCTATGACATTTACAATTGTAACCTGAAAATGTTTCTTTCAAATGCAATGGCTAATGGGAGAGACAAAACGTAAGCAACAATTGTTTGAGGCCAGTACTGATTTAGCAATAACAACTCAACCATAACCGAGGAAGAATTTTCTTTATTGTTTCTCAGACTTAAATAAGAGAAGCCTCAAAGAGAATGTGCAATTGGTGAAGTCCTGACTAAGACTTCTAAAAATCCTCAATATCATCCCAAAAATATCGCCATAACGATTTTCTGATTCTATTTGCCACACACAGACTAGGCCCCATTTTGGCGTGGCTTAAAATTTTGATAAAAAATTAAGTTAAAAGTCAACAATTATAACCACATTTCAAGGGACCAACAACTTTTCAACCACACATTTCATCAACTTTTATCAAAATCTACAAAAAAAACTGATGTTTAGCTACACCAAATATGGGCTAACAATATTAACTAGGTCACCTCTTACAAAGACTCGAATCTATATATTATATCCTCCGGATGGGATTATGCCATCTTCATACAGGAACTACTACTAAATGAATATGAAAGACTATACTATACTAAAAGGACTCTAGAGCTAAAGAATTATTGATACAATTTACTGCAAATTTTTTTTTGATAGGTAATCACGCAATTTTATAAATAAAATCAAAAGATAATACACAAGAAGTGCATTATCAGTTTAAACAAGATAGACACGGTAAAAAATTCGACAACCCTTCTATCGG
>CAIGRT010183662.1:0-10681 GCA_903798405.1 Fraxinus platypoda
TTGAGTTGAAAATATAACACAAACTGCCCAAATCGAACCGTGTTCACCCCTACTTTTGCTTTTCTATTCCATCACTTCCCTTCCTTTAATTCTTGATTTTTGTAATTATGTTAACAATTTTCTCTTTAAATAAAATTGTGAAACTGTGTGAATCCAAGTCTTACAATGCAAGATTATCCATTACACTTGGTTTCTTGCTATTGTGTAATTTATGTGAATTATTAAATTTATATTTTATATTATAAATGCTGAGACTTAGCCATGTTCCTTGATTATTTTACGATTCCTGCCATTTTATATTTGTTCATTTGGACTTCATTTGTGTTTTGATTTACCTTCAAAAGTTCCTTTCATCCACTTCTAAATAATTTCAAATCAAATTCAGCCTTCTCTTTTGCTTAACGGATTTGTTTGTATACTGTCTGCGTAATTGAGTGTTAAGTGATTGGGGAAGTGGGTTTTACATGAAGTGCAATAGAATCATAGTAATTAAGGATAATAAAAATACTTACTTATACGAAGCTAAATAAAGGGTTTACTTTAATATTTATTATTCTATTTAATTGAGTGCTGTTTTGTTTATTCTATTTAATTTTTAAAGAAATGTTGAAACTATAAAGAAAGATTGAAAAGAAAAAAAAAAATCGTCTACTTGTTGAAATCGTAATTCACCCACCTGTTGACATGCTACTTGTTCTGCAAACATATCCGTAGCAGTGCAAGCAATTCTTTACGTCTCATGGACTATTTTCACAAATTCTTTCATTCGAATCATGGCATGTTATACATGTAATTCGTACGCAGTTTGTACATTTTTCTATGTTGATTTGTTTAATTATTTGTTGGCTGTATTTTTATTTTGGGAGTCAATCATGATGTATTCGATGTTTTCCTTTAAATTTTTAATATGTATTATATTTTTTACTTCTTTTTGTTTTTTTTGGTAGTGTACTTACTTTAGTGTTACATTTATTTTGATGATATTTATCTATTGTTCATGTCTTACATTGTTTTTCTGTATACAATTTGATCTATTATAAAGTGCATTATTTTTGTACGTATCGTGTAATAAATGTTCGACATCTTTTTCTCTTAAATCTCGTGACTTTTTCCCATTATTTTTATTTCTTGTTGCTGACTTCTTCAACCAAGTATTGAATCATTTATCTTATTGTTCGATGCATCCTTCGGCAAGGTCTACTAATGGAGAACGTGTTGTTCTTAAACGTGAGACTACTCTTCCAAGCACAAATGAGGCATACAATGCATTCATTCGTCAACAACGAAATCAAAGACAAAGGGATTGGTGAAATCGAGTAAAAGCGGGGCTAATTGATTCTCGCAAAAGGGTAACTAACACAATATTATCGGGATATACTAATTTCAGTTATGTCCATGTTAATGAAGCAATAATACATCATGATTTTGAGGCTTCTACTTCAAATCAAGAAACGACTGATATTTCTGATTGTGTAAAACTTATGAACATACCAGGTATTGCATATGTATTAAACACTATGGTGCACAAAAATTTTAAAGGAAGTAAAGGTTTTTTTGTTCAGATGGAAGAGTTAAACTTTGAATGCCCAATTCACCAACTGAACTATATACCTTGTTTACTTCTAAAGAACTCAAGTGTACGGAATTTAAGAAAATTTTGAGGGGATATAATAACTATAACTACTTTACAATCACCTTTTTTTGTGTAAATTATGACAAAGAACTCTTTAAAACATATAGAGGTATTTACACATTTAGAATTCAAGGACAAGTATATTATTATGTAAATCAACTTATGCCAAAGAATGATACGCTTTGTTATACGCAGTTATATTATGATACGGGGTAATGAACTTGAAAATTGTATAAAAAAATTTCAGAAAATTTCGTTGAATCTACGTTGATTACTTTAACTGAAATCCTGAAAGTAAATTCTTATAGTAGATTCTTTAGATCTTTAAATGATATGGATAATTTGCATGATCATTGTATATACATTAGATGTCACCCGAGACTTGATCAAAGACTCTTCAATACTCCTACATCGTCTCAAGTGATTGTTGTATAGGTTGCGGATGATGAAAATGCAGATATTCACATTCATGACATTACTATATATGGTCAATCTGGTGATTCACATAGGGTTTATTATTATTAAGGTTATTATGGTCATTTGCAGTACCCTTTACTTTTCGCATTTAAGGAATCTGGTTGGCATGAAGGCATCAAAAGAATTAAAATAAAAGACTGTCAACCTCAGAATTTGCCTGGATTTGTTAGTCTTCCTAGCACAATTAATTCTGCAACTAAAATAATTGAAAAAGAGGCTGAAGGTTTGCAAATATATATTTTACTATCTTTTCTAACCTTTGCAAGTTGTATCTTCTAAATTAAAATTGAATTGGTTTATCTTCTCACATACAATGCTAAATGAAACGAGGAAACGATCTCAGGTCTCTTGTCGAGAATATTATTCATACAAGTTACAAATTAAGCCTTCAAGAAAGTCTATAATGCTTCACACTTATGGATTTTTCCAACAATATGTTGTAGATATATATGTTAAAATTTAAACTTCTAGGTTAGACTATTTTCGCAATAATTAGAAGCAAATTCAAAAAAATTTCTCTATATAAGGAGGTTAAAACCTCCTTATCACCCCCATTCGTCCATTTGCAAAAATTCCATCTTCCTCAAACTCTTAAGGTAACTTCTTCATCTTCTCTTCCTTCATCCTTATTTTTTTTTTTGTTGTCTTTCTTCCTATCATATATAAAATCGTCTTAAATTCTTTATCCGACAAAAGTGATAATGAAGGGGTGAGGAAATCAACCGACCCATTGTTGGATAGGCCGGTCGAAGCCGAATCGTCGACGAGCTAGCCGATCGAAGGGATCCAGCTGGTCGAATGGCGACGAGCCTGTCATTCGTCGACCAGGCCCGTCGACGGCCTCCCTCGTGATGTCGATCAATTCTCCCATGACTTCGATAGTCAGTCCCATTCGGCTGACCCTCAAGCTTTCCAACCAACTTCTCCCAAGAAACACATTGGTTCGACTAATTCTTTTAACCAAAACTTGGAAATTAGGCGAGATCTGACAGGCCAGGTGTTGGTTCTTGAGATTCCAAAATGTTATAGCCTTTATAATTCCCCACTTAAATCTAAAAATCACTATGGATTGATAACCTACAATCTATTTTAGCTCGAGCTCCCGAAGAGGTGGTGGAACGATATAAAGTTTCAGTGGAGTATGCGAAGGACCTGGAGGCGTCTATGGAGCAGTACAAATCGTCATCCGATTATGCTAAGGCCTTGCATTCATACGGGGGAAAGACAATGGCAGCGTCCATCAAATTGACCAAAGAGTGGACCTCTGTTGAGCTCCCTTTTATCGACCCTTTGGGTTTCGATAAGTTTTGAGTATGGACAAATTCTTATGGAACATTATTATCGTGATGGCAGCCGTGGTTCCGCCTTCACCTATTTAGTAAAGTAATCGATGGCAACTAATAGAAACTTTCTTTGCCCCTAGCCGCGGGCAAAGGTCCCAGGATATCCATTACCCAAAGATAGCCATTTACTGCTCGGCTAGGACATGGATCAGGTTTTTATGGCGCGGCATGCATCACATTTTCTAACAAATTTTATAGCGTCTTCCTTCATGGTGGGCCAGTAGTATCATTGTCGTAAGATTTTGAATGCAAGGGATGCACCTCAAATAGCACTTCTCGTGCCTCTGTTGGTCGTAACACTTTAAGTACGGCATGGTGAAACCCTGCTAATAAAGTTGTCCATCGACGACGGTGAACAAAGCTGATCGAGCCCTCAACTGTTTTGCGTCGAGACCGTCTTCGGCACCTGTCTCCTATAAGATATTCAATCAACGGGTCCATCCAACCTTTTTCATGCTCTATGTTCACAACATCGATCATGTGTCTATCCAACTTGTACGCTTGCTGTGCTAGGAAAATTCTTCAGGTTAGCATATGCAAGTCTGGACAATGCGTTTGCCCCGCTCATTATCTTTTCGGGGAACCTTCGTTATCTTGAAATTTGTTAACCTTCTTCGCAAGTCTTTTACCTTCATTAGGTACGACGCCATCATTTCATCCTTCACTTCAAATTTCCCTGTTACCTATCCAACTATCAACTGAGAATCGTTGTAAATCTCAATCGAGGACACCCCCAGTCTGGTTGCCAAGCCCAAGCCAGTAATCACTGCTTCATATTCGACTTCATTATTTGTAGCTGGGAATTCGAAGCGTAGGGAATATTCCAACTCTTCGGAGTCCTGTCCTATCATTATGATCCATGCTCATGATCCTTCACCGTTTGAGGACCCATCCACAAATATTTTCTAATCCACTTTCTGTCCAACAGGTTGCTCAAGCGGGACGGTGAGCTCGACTATAAAGTCCACCAGAGCCTGTGCCTTGATACATGTTATTGGCTTAAACTCGATATCAAACTCACTCAAATCAATTGCCTACTTCAGCAATCTTCCCGAAGTTTCTGGTCGATGTAAAATATGTTTAATCGGCTGATTAGTCATACCGTGTGAGATTGAAAGTACGACCTCAATTTCCTGACCGCAACTACCAATGCTAGAACCAGTTTCTTAGCCAAGCTTTATCTTTTTTTTTTTGCGTCCTTCATCACTTGGCTTACATAGTAAATTGGCCTCTGAGCCTTTGGGAATTCTTTTACTAATACAGCACTAACTGCATATGGTAATACTTTCAAGTAGAGACACAGAACATCCCTGGGCATGGACTTGTCAAAATCGATGGTTGTTGTAATGCTTGCTTTAAAGATTCGAGCGACTCTTCGCATTCCTGGGTCCACTCAAAGTTGGTGGAGCCCCCAATGGCCTTGAAAAAATGGTAACATTTATCGGCTGCTCGACTCATGAATTGATTCAGGGCTGCCACCCGTCCCGTTAACCTTTGGACCTCCTTCTTATTGGTAGGGATTTTCATCTCTAGAATTGCCTGAATCTAATCTAGATTTATCGCAATACCTCTCTGTGTAATCATGAAACCCAGGAACTTCCCTCCAGTAGTACCAAAAACACATTTTTTATGGGTTGAACTTCAGCTTATTCTATCGGGAGACGTTGAACACTTTCTGCAAGCAAGCCACGTGATTGTCAACTTTGGTACTCTTGACCACCATGTCATCGACGTAGGCCTTTATTACATCCCCAATCAATCCGCGAAAGATTTTGTTTACCATCATCTGATAGGTCGCCCCCAGCGTTTTTTAGTCCGAATGGCATGGCCGTATAGCAATACATCCCGAAGTCAGTGATAAAGGACGTCTTCTCCTGATCGGACTCGGCAATAGAAATCTGGTGATTCCCAGAAAATACATCCAGAAAGCTGTCTACACACATACGCCATTTCTCATTCGACTTCTTTACAAGCATGATATTTGCCAACCACTCAAGGTATTGCACTTCTCGGATGAAACCCGCATGTAGCAATTTCTCAACCTCCTCTCTCGTTGCAGCTTGCCTTTCCGGGGTAAAGTTTCTCTTCTTCTGCTTCACTGGCTTCATCCTTTGCAGAATATCGAGACGATACTGGGCGATGTTGAGCCGATCCTTGGGATGTCCCCTGGACTTCATACGAAGACGTCCAGGTTATTAGCCAAACATTTTACCAATTCTTCATTCTTGTAAGATTTCAGATCTACTCCAATGCTGAACTCGTGGCCCTTCTATACTAGAATTATTTGGTCACATCAAGCAGCTCGATCCACCCCTTTTGGGGCTCTGGATCCAGTATTATAACTGGTGGAGAACCTTTCGCCTGTATACTGTCAACATAGCATTTTCTAGATGTTTGTTGATCCCCCCTTACCCACCCAACCCCTCTACTAGTCGGAAACTTCATGGCCTGATGGTAAGTCAAATGGACAGCACCTGCAGCATTTAGTAGCGGTCGGTCGTAGATGGTATTGTAAACCATGGGGGTTTTGACAACCAAAAAGCTTGTCATGATTACCATGGTTGTTGGATAAGTACCGAGCGTGACCAAAAGTCCACAATTCCCTCTGGTATCACAGTTGCTCCCCCAAGACCTTGTAGATGGGTGGTCATTGTTTTCAGTTTCTCGGGAAAATCTTTAAACCCCAAATGCATCCAACATAAGAACATTCGTTGCACTTCCTCCGTCGAGTAGCACCCTCTTGACATCAAAATCTACTACGTTGCCCACAACTACAGGGCATCATCATGGGGGTACACCAACTAATCAAATACTTCTCCCCGAATGAGATGCTATGGCAGAATCATGCCTTCTTCTGGATAAAGTAGTTCCCAATAGAGCGTGTGTAGCTCTTCCTAGCCGAATTCGAGTCTCTTCCAGTTGCTATCCAGCCAATGATCACATTTATCACTCCGGCTCTGGATGGGGAAAGACAATCCTCAACCTTTTGCTTGCATTTGTCACTCCTCACATATTTGTTCAGGTGTCCTCGTCTCAGAAGACGCTCAATCTCCTCATTTAGTTACATGCAATCTTCAGTATCGTGTCTATGACCTTGTGGAACTAGCAATACTTGCTCCAATTTCTTTTACTAAGGGCGTCAACATCGGTTTCGACCATTTGAGCTCCTTCATGTCCCGTATTTTCATCAACAACTTTGTGTACAGGGTATTCAAATAGGCGAAGGCCTTGACCTCCGCCCACCTATGCTTGATGGATCGATCTTGAGCATGCCCCTTACTCACGTACTCATTCTTCGACCTGCCTTTTTCAGTGGGTTTTCGATCGTCACTCGACTTTCGCTTATGACATTTCGCCGCCAATTCATCTCTTAGATTTTTTGTGACTTTGTTCGCTTCCTCCACATCTACGTACTTATCTCCTTTCTTCAGCAAGTCATGCATCAATTCTGGGGGGCTTTTGGAGAGTGGCATCTTAAAGACCTAATTTCGCATCCCATTCATCAGTGTTATGACCACTGCTGACATTTGAAGGTNTCTCCTTTCTTCAGCAAGTCATGCATCAATTCTGGGGGGCTTTTGGAGAGTGGCATCTTAAAGACCTAATTTCGCATCCCATTCATCAGTGTTATGACCACTGCTGACATTTGAAGGTCCTTTATACCGAGTGTCGCCCTACTAAACCTAGCTGAGTACTCATACAGAGGTTCATCTTTCTCTTGTATGACCTGCATCAACCCAATGGTCGTCATTCTCTTCCTCTTGCTACTTAAGAAGTAAGCCACAAAACCCCTAAAGATCTCATCGAACGTTTTGATAAGCCGAGGTGCCAACGTTGCTACCCAGTCCCTGGCCTCTCTTCTTAGTATGGTGGAAAGGACCAACACATTTCTGCATTTGGGCCGCATAGAGTCTTATTAAAACAACAAAGGTCCGTAGGTGATCAAGCGAATCAGTGACTCATTCATATACCTTTATCATAGGTTGTTTAAAGCCTTTCGGGAGAGGAACCGCCATGATCTCCTGCGCAAATGGGTCTTCTTCCAAAATCATTTGCCTGCTCGTGTCCTTCCTCTTGGATGATACATCGTCTATCTTCTAGGCCATCATTTCCTCCATCTTTTGTTCCAAATCTATCATGGGTTGTGAGAACTGCGGAGTTGTAACCCCTGTAGCCCTCAAGTCTCCTGCTGTTGGTTGAATAACTGGTGTGACAAACGTCGATGCCTCTTTTGGCGATTGGTGGCAGTCGGCTTTTGGCGGGTTATGTGATGGGACCGTGGCCCTCTGAGATTAACTTTGTAGAAAAGTCATCAAGCTGCCAACTGAGCCTTCAAGGTACTGAATTGGCTCTGTGTCACATATTGCGGCTACAGCAGTGGTGGCGGATTGCGATCCCTTGCAACGGACTCCAACTCCGTCTCTGCTGTATCCTCGACCATGCGGGTTTCACTCATAGTTCGTCTTCTTAACATAGATCTTCTTTTCAGCTGCTTCCCACAGACGTTGTCAATAAAATGGTTATGAAACAAGCCTGTGTGGCCTCCGCGGTACAAGGTGCTCCTACAACTCTGATGAACGAATACTACCTACAAAATGAGGTTGGGGCTTTCTCCCTTATTTTACCTCAGGCATGAGAACTAGTGAAGGTTTCAAGAACGAAAAAAATATAGGAATAGATCAAATGCATATTTAGATAGATAGAATTTTTCATCACATACCTGTCGGCTTGCCTTAGGAGTATTTATATGTGTCTGAAGCCATATAATCGCCGGGCGATATCGTGACATGTGTCCCATGTAGCACCTCCCACTACCCCTACGTCCCGAGTGGAGAACATCCACATATCCAACGGTTGGTCCTGTCCATAATAACCACTGATCGGTTCTCATTTATCTCAATGATATTTTTATAGTCATGTGTATATGGTCTCATAACGGTAGACGGCCCATCATGAATGTAGAGGGTCTCGTAGTGGTAGAGGTCCAGCATGAGTGTAGGGGGCCTTGTAGCGAAAGACGGCCCATCATGAGTGTAGAGGGCCTCGTAGCGGTAGACGGCTCATCGTGAGCGTAGAGGGTCTCGTAACAGTAGATAGCACAGTGATCTTTGTAGGGCTAGATTGAGTAGCCTTCTCCTTATTGGCCATGGTAGACAATTGTTGTTGCCTCTAATATCAAGTTCTAATGATTTTGCTATAATAGTGTTCATTATTTGGTTTCCTTAGAGCGGCCCTAACGTTGTCCCTTGTGCTTCCCTTTTTTGTATCATTTTTCCTTTTCCTTTCCCTTTCCCTTTCCATCGAAGAGCAGCTCCCAATTAATACACTTTGTTGAGTTCCAAAGCCTCACTCTTTTTCCTCTATAATATTACAACAAAATTCATGTTATGTCTTCAACAAGTCTTGAATTCTCATATGGACACTATGTCTTCAACAAGAGATCTTTTTCCTCTTTTTACGGGCACTTGGTTTTGCAAGGAATGTTGGACCCCCTAGAGGTAGGAAAATTCTATTTGTACAACCTCTCACATGCATGCGGGGTCCGCATGTTTAAAAAAAAAAGTGGACCCCCCATGTGAGTGGTTGTCAACCGAGGTTGTACAACTAGCATGGCTCCTAGAGGTATGAGACTCCAACCATACATTGGATGGAGATGCTAAATTTAGTCATCGAACCACAGTAGATGATATTGATCACTCTCGTCAAAATAGTGATAGTGACAAGGATAAAGGCAATAGTGGTACATCAATGGCTAGCCGTTAACGTAAATTATTTTTGGTGCCTCTTCTACAAAATCTTTCAGTACGTTTTCCTATTTACTTTTTGCGTTTTTCACTATAGGTTTTTGAATACATAGACAGAAATCGTCAAAAGCTCTTCATTCCATTCTTCCATCTTATTACTCTTCAGAAGGTTAAAAGAAAAGAAAAATAAAAGGACAAATCACTATACTGAAACACCTTCAATTAATTTGTTTACTAACATTTAAGGCTTTGGATTTCTTATTAGGACAAATTGATAAATACGGATGTAAAAGCTAACAAACACAATTTTTTTAAGGTACAATCATGGTAATCCTATATTTGGAGATGATCAATCATATAATGTGGATAATGTGTTCAATTAGCATCCTAATAAATATGCAAAGATGGAAACTGGATTAAAGGATATGATGGTATGCTTCCCTACTTGCAATATACTAAAAAATACAATTATTGATTTTTCTTTACATCAATAATTGTACTTGTGAAATCAATATTGTAATTTCTATACATCGTCTACCGTTAACAGAGTCACGAAACGTACAAGAAATAAATGGGGAGTCAGGGTAAGGCTTCATTTTGACTTTTCATTTCGATTATATCACATTAATTATTTTTTTCCATGCTTTTAAATTTTATTTGGTGGTTCATATGCTTAACTCAACAAATATGGAGCTCCATATATTTTTCGACTCTCACATTGCATTTATATCTTGATCAATTTTTTCAAGAAAATATGTGCCCAACATATGTGCTATACAATGCTCTATCATTGTTCATTTCACACCCAACCCCAACTTTGTACCCCGTGTCCTCGTTCAATTGAAGTTACAAAAAATCAACGATTAGAATTTCATGTTATAAACTAGAGAGAAAAAGAAAAGAGAATAGAGGGAAGTCAATAGACTTGTGTGTATTTTATTGAGAACCAAAGTCTCATATTTATAAAGAAGGATTAGGAATACAATTGTAATGATTTCTAGAGTTGAAGGGTACAATTGTCTTTCACTAATAAATTTACCATTTATAACACTTCTCCTTAAATGATACGTTACAAAATATGTCTCATAAAACTTTGTCCAAAAAATTCAATAGAATAAAACTTGATCGAAGAAAAAAGAGTAAGTTGCTCCCCTTGATTTCAATTCTTATATCAATTCATCCTTATCTTGTACGTCAATATCTTCAATGTCGCAATTTTGGTGAAGCGTGTCTCATATTTTCTTATATAACCTTTGAATAACACTGTCTTCATATGGAATATTTATCAATCTTTCATAATTGTAGTAACATGAAGATTCAAAAAATAGCTCATGTTGATCTCTTCGGGAGTATTATACATAAGATTATTATTTTGAGGGTAAATGTCATGTATGTTATGGACTTTCATTACATAAATAATATGTCTCGTTAAAACTTTATTAGGAAAAACTCTGTGAAAAAAATTCTAATGAAGGAAAAAGAGT
>CAIGRT010183678.1:0-14087 GCA_903798405.1 Fraxinus platypoda
ATTTTCTAACAGAATTCAGTTTTTTCTCCCCCCACTTGCAGGTAAATTCTTCTATTCCCTTCTAGAATGAGTGAGGTGGATGGGAGTCTATCACTCTTCCAGACTTTGGCATTGTAGTATCTCGTCATTTTTCTTTGTTGGGATGCCAATTTTATCTGCGAGTCATATCTCATTTCCTCAAGGAAATCAAGGTTACATCGCTTTATCTCATCATTTGTTATTTCATTGAAGTGCAGGCAAGGTGAAAGGAAGGTCCACTTTGACCGGCTCATGGCCTCCATCCCATATGCCATGGAGAAAGGTGTTTCTCCAATCGCAGTTCAACTGGTGGTGCGAATAGCCCATAACACATGGGAAAGCTCGTTTATCCATGCCCATTTGGACCCGTCAAGCTTCTTTTTCAAGAGGTGCTTGATTGTCTTGTTAACTGCCTCAACCTAACCATTTGCCTGGGGGTGATGAGGGAAAGAAAAATGTTTCTTGATACCCAATTCGTCGTACAAGTCTCTGACCTTTTTGTTGTCAAACTATCGCACTTTGTATGTTACGAGCGAGTGGAATTTTGAACCAGCAGATGATGTTCTTCTAGATGAACTTGGAAGTGTTCTCTTCAGTTATCTTCGCCAATGGTTTAGCTTCGACCCACTTAGTGAAGTAATCAATGGCGACAATCGCATAACTTGTGCTCCCTTTTTGTTTTGGCATGTGGCCTATCAAATCGACCCCCCCCCACTTGGCGAACTGCTGGGGTTGGATACTACAGTTAGCTTTTGCGACGATTGCCTTTAGATGGAGGAAAGATACTGACATTTGTCGTATCTTCTCATAAACTGCACCGCATCTTTTTTAATGTTGGACAGTAGTACCCCTGCCTTAGAACTTTCTGATGAATTTCTCATGTGGCTGCCACAAACTCTCTCATGAATTTCTCATATGACGTAATTGGCTTCTTCCCATTGGTGTATTGTAGGAGTGGGGATGAAAAGTTTTTTTTATAAAGCACTTCTTCCTGGAGCACATAGTGGGCAGCTCTGCGCCTGAGTTTGTGGGCTTCTTCTTTTTCCTCTGACAATGCTTGATCCTTGAGGTATGCAATGATTGGTTGCATCTACTGTGGGGTCCATTCAATCCACATTACCTCCTCTCTTTTAGATGTAGAGGGTTTATGAATGTATTCAATTGGCACAATATTAAGCAATTCTGAATCTATGCTGCTGGCCAACTTTGACATAGCATCGACGTCCATGTTTTCAGATCTTGGAATCTGGGTTAGCTCAAACGTTTCAAAAAATGGGAGCAAATCCATCACATTTTTTAGATATACTGCCATGCCTTTATCCTTGGCTGCGAAACTGCCATTGACTTGGCTTACCACCAGCTGTGAGTTGCTACAAATCGCCGGCTCTGACCTGCATTTCTTTTGATAATCTGAGGCCGACTAACAATTGTACTCAGTTGCGTTATTAGAGGTTTTAAAACCGAACCTTACTGTACAATTAAGTTTATAGCTGATGTTCTTTATACTTGTTGAACTGATAAACTATCCTGTCAAATATTTGTTTTTACTCTACTTCAATTTCTAGATAACCTGACTATGTGGTTTCACTGTACTGATTATCTGAAAATTGTTTTTATTAAAAATCTTTTCTGCTATGTCCACGAGTACAAGTCACCCTTGTATAGAATCTATAATGGGTTCGAAGGTCGAATTATAACAATTCGATGGAAAGGGAGATTACTCATGGAAGTAGCAATTGAGGGCCATTCTGGTCCAACAAAGGGTTGCAAAGGCCCTTGATAATCTTGAAACATTTTCTGAAGAGTTAAAAGCAAAACCTGCTGAAATTGAAGAGATGAATGAAATTGTCTACAATTCTATAATTTTGCATTTATCTGATAACATTGTTAGACAANATAATCTTGCATTTATCTGATAACATTGTTAGACAAGTTAATAATGCTAAAACTGCTAGAACTCTACGGACTTCTTTAGATGCCCTATTTTTAACTAAGACTCTGCCTAACAAAATATATATGTTAGAAAAGTTGTTTAGTTTTAAAATGGACCCTGGAAAAGATTTGGAAGTAAACCTAAGTGACTACAGTATAATTATGAAGAGCCTAGTACACAATGATAAAAAATTTAAGGATGAAGACTTAGCTGTTATATTACTGAAATCTTATAAAGATATCAGGAATGCTATAAAATATGGTAGGGATACTCTTACACAAGCAATTGCGATAGATGCATTGAGGTCAAGAGAGTTAGAAGTAAGGAGAGAAAATAGAACTAACTCAAGTGAAGAAAGCCTATTTGTAAGAGGAAGAACTGAAAAAAAAAAGAATTTAACTTTCAGAATAAGAAGGGAATAGGGAGATCTAAGTCAAAAGACAGAAGTAATAAAAAATGTTATAACTGTGGGAAGTTGGGACATTTTAAAAGGGACTGTTTTGACTGGAAAAAGAAACAAAAAGACCTGCACAATAATGATCTAAGCAATGCTGCCATAGTATCTGAATTGGATAGCCTAAATGTACTGAATGTGTCCAATGAAGAGCCTAATGAAGACTGGATCCTGGACACAGGGTGCACTTTTCATATGTGCCCTGAAAGGTCATGGTTGTATAATTACAAAAAAATAGAACCAAGAAAAGTATATATGAAAGATAATAATTCTCAGACTGTGATTGAGACTAGTGACATTGCCATCAAAATGTATGATGGCATTGTCAAGCTAATCAAGAATGTGAGATATGTTCCAAATCTAAAAAGAAACCTTATTTCTTTATGGACTCTTGAAGATGAGGGATATACCTTTAAAATTAGTAATAAATTTCTGAAAATTATGAAGGGCTCTCTAATTGTAATGAAAGGACCTAAAAGAAATGGTCTATACTATCTTGAAGGCAAAACTGTAACTGCACCTGATTTTGGTCTACTTACTGTTAATAAAGACAAATCTAAACTTTGGCACAACAAAATGGGTCATATTAGTAATAAAGGGTTAAAATCTTTAAGTAACCAAAAACTACTTGGAACTGATGATATTGAGACATTGGATTTATGTGAGACTTGTGTGTTGGGTAAGTCCATAAGGTGAGTTTTGAAACCAGCTCAGATAGAACCAATAGGCCCTTAGACTATGTACATGCTGATCTATGGGAACCTGAGAAGCACTCCACATTTGGTGGAAATAAATATTTCTTATCCCTTGTAGATGATTATTCTAGAAAGGTTTGGATTTATCATTTAAAGGTTAAATCTGAAACTTTTCAGAAGTTTAGAACCTGGCTCAAATATGTTGAGAATCAGTTAGAGAGAAAATTAAAAGCATTAAGAATTGATAATGGGCTAGAGTTCTGTAATTTTGAGTTTGACAACTTTGGCACGCAAAAATGGATAATGAGGCATAGAACTATAAAACACACACCCGAACAAAATGCATTGAGAGAATGAACAGGACTATAACGAACAAAGTCAGGTGTATGCTTATTAGATCTGGCTTAGCCAAAGGTTTTTGGGCTGAAACTGCCTGCACTACAAGAACTATGGGTAGGGGAGCCTCCAAATTTAACTCTCATAAGAGTTTTAGATGTGCTGCATATGCACATAGTCAAAAGGAAAACTAGAGCTAAGGGCCATTAAGTGTGTGATGCTAGGCTACACAGAAAGAGTGAAAGGGTATAGGTTATGGGTTCTAGGTGTCCAAGGCATCAAGATCGTTAATAGCATAAATGTAGTCTTTAATGAATCTGAAATGACATGCCTAAAACAAGTTACTGATAAATCAAACAAATCTGAAAGTGACAAGACTGTTCAGAGTGAGGTGAAGTTGGCTAAGTTTGATTTACCTCGACCTAAAGATGAGGATAATAATCCTGTACATCAAGAATTCAAACATGTACCTAAACCTATTGAGGTGAGTGAACCCCAAACTGAATCTGAAGAACCTAATCATGCTACTGCATATACCACTATTCAAAATTATCAACTTACTAGGGATAGGGAAGGAAGATAAGTCAGGTCTAACCCTAGGTATGAAGTATTGAACCTGGCTGACTTTACCTTAGTCTCAGGAAAAGCGCTTGAACAAGATGAAAAAATAGCTAATGGGAAACAATCTGAGAATTGGATAAGGGCAATGCAGGAAGAAATGCGATCTTTAATTGAGAACAAAACATGGAAACTTGTTAAGAGACCTAAAGATGCCAAAATAGTCCAATGTAAATGGATCTACAAACTTAAGGAGAGAATTAGTCCTAATATTCCTGTGAGGTTTAAAGCAAGATTAGTAGCAAAGGGGTACACTCAAAAGGAAGGGGTTGATTACAATGAGATTCTCACCGGTAATCAAATATAAGACAATCAGGTTAGTCTTAGCACTCGTTGGTCAATTCAATTGGGAACTTGAATACCTTGATGTTAAAACTGATTTTTTACATGGAAAATTGGAAGAAGATATCTTCATGAGTCAGCCTCAAGGTTTTGAGGTTAAGAACAAGACCGATTATGTATGCAAACTGGAGAAATCATTGTATGGACTGAAATAAAGCCCCAGCCAGTGGTATATAAGATTTGATGCATATGTACTAAAGATAGGTTTTAAACAAAGCGATTTTGATGCTTGCCTATACTATAAAAACATTAAGAGTAGGTGTAAAGTCTACTTACTGCTTTATGTTGATGATACGCTTTTAACTAGCCCCAGCAAGTCTCAAATCATAAAATTAAAGGATCTTTTAAAATCTGAATTTGATATGAAAGATTTAGGAAGTGCTAAGAAGATTCTAAGAATGGTTATAAATAGAAATGTGCCAGAGAACAAGTTAACAATTACATAGGAGGCATATCTAAATAAAGTTACAACCAAATTTGGGATGAAGGAGAGCAATTCAGTTAATGTGCCTCTTGCAGCTTGCATAAACCTTTCCAATTCCCACTTTCCTAAATCTGAAAAATAATTGAAAGAAATTGAATACATACCCTATGCAAATGCAATAGGTTCAGTTATTTTTTCAATTATTACAACCAGACCTGACTTTGCTTATGCAATTAGTTTTTTAAGCAGATTTATGTCCACTCTGGTAAACCTCACTGGGCTGGAATGAAATAGTTGTTAAGATATATTATTGGGACATTAAAACTAGGCCTTGTGTATGAGAAAAGATCTGAAAATTTAACCCTTAAGGGTTATATAGATTCTGATTTTGCCGGTGATAAAGATAACAGAAAATCAACTACACTACAACCTATTTTTTTACTCTTGGTGACAATTGCATAACTTGGAGATCTCAATTGCAGCCTTTGATTACATTATCCAGCACTGAAGCTGAATATGTATTCATAACTGAACCTGTAAAAGAATGTATTTGGTTAAAAGGAATTTTAAAAGAATTAAACTTCTTGCATGATACTCCTACAATATTCACTGATAGCTGAGTGCTCTTTTACTTAGCAAAAATCATGTTTATCATGAAAGATCAAAGTATATTGAGGTGAAGTATCATTTCATTAGAGAAAAACTATCTGAAGGTGAAGTTAATCTAGTTAAAATTCAATTTGACAAAAATCCCTTAGATATGGGGACTAAAATTCTGCATGTAGGTAAGTTTAAATTGTGTTTATCCTTACTACATATTGACACATGTTAAATTTCTTTTGCAGGCACCTGGGCAATGATGATGGACAGCCTATCCATGTGCATATTCAGCAACCTAGAAAGATGTGTTATTGAGAACCAAGGTGAAGATTGTGAGAGTTGTGTTTCTCAAAACACATTTGAAGGAGTGCTATTTGTATCAATTATCTTTGCTGCTTATTTGGATAATGCTTCCCAGTTGGCATCCATTTATTGGTAGCTTGGCATGCACAAGGATTGTGCTAGTTGAAGTTCGATATGAGCCATTAGACACAATCAAGGGCTAAGATGTATTCTTGGAATTATAACGCCTCCTGAGTTTTGGTCATACGATACTTCAGACTTTTCTAGACTAATTTTTTTCTCTCTTTGGCTTCTCCGTTTTTGAGGTTGTGAATCTTCTTTTTATTTTGAGTTCTCTGTAACTGATCCTATGAAGTGTAATCTGGTTTTGTATAATCAGGCCTGAAAGAGTGGCTGATTCGTGTAGGTTATTTCCTTTAGTGTTTAGTTGGATCTGTGTGTTCACTCTCTGGTTTTAGAAGATCGATTCGATCTGTGATTAAAACTCAATCAAAGTGGTTTGATGTAATCTCTTTCTTGGAAGGTAGAATATTGCACTAGTGGAACGGAATGTCCCTGAACCCCCATATTAGGCCGATTGGCTAAACTGGGTCAACAATTTCTTGGTGTTTTTGTGTTCGTTTTTACGGTTTTGCTTGTGATGGTTTTATATTTTTACTTTGACAAATGATTTCAACCAAAAAATCCCAACAGCGGCTATATCAAATAACTGATTGTGGAATATGTAGAATAATTAATTCCAATTTACGAGTGAAAAAGGTCTTTGAATTCTTGCACAAAGAATATCAATTATTTAGAAAGTAAGGATACATATTCTGAAGCTTCACTAGCCAAAAGAATACATCAAGCAGCTTATGAAAGTTTGTGAGTTCACAATATTTTAAAACATACTCTGTAAAATTGCCATACATGATTGACATAATAAAAGAAATGTAATGAAAATGTTGTTGTCCATATAATGACTTCAAAATATGACTACAAAGAGGAAAAGCTCAATGCAAGATACGTACTTGGCAAATGATTGAATTAAAGCACGCAAAGAGACAGCAAAAGCAACCACCCTGGTTGACGAGACACAACTTCTCAGTCTTTCAAATAGGCCGTGAGTTTTGATGGCAGAGGCACACTATGCACTACATTGGTAGATGGTTTGAATTTAAAAACTAGGCAATTGTAGCATAATAAACATTGATTTGCACAACATAGCGTCTGTAATCTAGGAAATTTTATCATAATCAAACACCAATTCTTCATCTCATTCAAATTTTTTCATGCTAAGCTTGTCAAAATATATCTATGATTTTGTCACGAATTTCATTACTTGTCCCGGATTACATCATCTAATCTTCATACAAAAAATTATGTGAAAACTGTTAGCATGAATTCCAAACATGTGTGTTATAATTTCTAATGTGAACAATTATTTAGTGCATATTTCAATTTGTGTATTCTTCTCTTCACATAGTGCCACAAGGGGTGTAATGAGAACAAAATCAAAAGAAGCACATCATCATGAAAGAAGCACCGCGGATCAAGCAATCCAAGAAACAGGCATCAGATAGTGCACAATTTTCATCATGAAAGGAAAAAAGGTTCCCTTTTTACAGACACAGCAAACAGAGAATGTGATATGTGCATCATGTCATGTATCATGTAATGAATAAAAGAAAAGGTGAAGATTTCAAGTCTATGGCTCATTTCAACAAAGAACACAGAATTAAAATTCTTTAATATAGTACAATATATTACACGAATTGGAAAATAATACAAAATGCTAATATAATAAGGGGTTTTAAATGTAACATATAGAAGAAAAATATACGATTAATTTACCTGGGGTTCATAGTGCTGCACAAATTTTCTTCTTCGAGCTAAAATCTGAGTACTTGTTGTGACTGATTCATTGTGGCAATTCGAGAGACAAAAAAAGGAGATCAATTTACGGAAGCAAGAATTTTATGCTGTGAATTTGAATTTATGAGGCATAATTAAGGGATTGTGAGTGAAGTGAGAAACAATGGTTAAACATATTAATTTTAGGAGTGAGGTTATTGGTAAAATATCAATTTTTCTTTTATATTACAGTACTAATAGAAAGAAAATGTCACTTGTTCTGAATATTTTATATAAAAGACATAGATGGTGTAATTAGACTTGGGGTGAAACAAATAAACGTGCCAAAGCACTAATTGAACCAAGACAACAAATTGGACCAAGGCAAAACATGAGGAAGTAGGCCAACAAATTAAAGGGAAAGTGGGTTAACTAATAAAGGGCAGTTCAATTGATGAACGGACCATGAGCAACACAAGTTAATGGTTGCTCTCAGTGACCCCAATTTGTTCTCGGGTCGAGCCAATCAATTGTGGTGTAGATAAAATTATTCGACATCGTTTTAATTTCATCGTTCGAATTTATTGGGTATCAAAACCAAATAGAAACGTAAACCAAACTGGCCCTTAGATTTTAAATTAAAACCCAACTTAATGCATGTTTACTAGTTTGTTTAATTAGACTGCGACTCCTTAATCTTACTTATCAAGTATTGGTCTCTAATTCTTGTTTAAAAGGAAATCTTAACCTGAATGGTGATGGGGATGGCAAAAAAACTCGACAGCCCGATATCCGCTCCGCCTTGAACGGGGACGGAACGGGGATTACCCACCTAATTGAGTATTCGGGTCGGGTCGGGTCGGGTCGGGTAACTTCGCCCCGAACGGGTACGGGTAATGAGTACCCCGCCCCATCCAATTTAATTTAAAAAATAATAATAAAATTTAGAATTCAATGAAAACTTTACGAAATTTCATTAGTTCTAATAAAAAGTTACAACTAAAATTATCTAAAAAATATGACAAACAATAAAAGTCTTAGTTTATCAAATATATTTGAATAAATTGACTTTTAAAAATAAATAAAAAATAAAAAAATGTATTATTGTCTCACAATTATCTAAGAAATATGACAAACAATAAAAGTCTTAGTTTATCAAATATATTTGAATAAATTGACTTTTAAAAATAAATAAAAAATAAAAAAATGTATTATTGTCTCACTTTAATGAATAAGGCAATAAAATGAATTCGCAATTTTTTTTTAAAAAAAATCGGGTATTAAACAGGGCAAGGGCCCCTACTTAAACGGCAACGGGACGGTTACATGGCAGGAAATTACCCGGTCGGGCGGGGGAGGTTGCCCCGACCCGCCCGTTGCCATTCCTAAATGATGATAATATGAAAATAAAATATTCAAATTGCCGTTGAGTATTGTACCATTCGTTCGTGATGTTTGATGTAATCGAATTATATTATCCACAAAACTTGATTAACCAAATTAAAATATTGCACGGATTTAGACTGAATTATTCGTTTACCATGTGATGAAAAAAAGCTAGTTTAATTGAAATATGTGATTTAAAAATTTATAAGATAATTTACTTACTAGTAAATTATAAAGTTTTAAAATAAATCGCTATATTTATTAATTAAAGTTAAAGTTTAATAAATTACTTATTCTAACATAATGTATTTATCAAATTTCATATTTAAATAATACACCCTATCCATATTAATATACAATCCCGTAATCTTATATATACTTCATAATCCTATTACGAATGTTCAAAGGTTGTTCATGGAAAATCGTATTGTCATTAATTTGTTTTAAGTTCAACTTTGTTAACTAAATACATGACAATTACATGTAAAGGGATGCAATCAACTTTTTAATCGCAATCAATAAAAGATCCACAATCAAACACTTTATCATGTGGTGCTACACCCGGAAATTCATCGCAATCAATATTCATTTGGACCTATTTCGAGATTAATATACTTCGTGTTGAAGATGATAAAGATTGCTTTAAAATCAATTTCAAGTACAAGATGTATAATCTAAAAATGCTATGTACATAGGGTAATTTGCAATTGTTACACAGTCACCTAACTAAAGGATTTTACAGCCAAACCAGCATTTGATAGCTAAAGGTGTCATCCCAGAAGGAAAATGTCATTTGTACACTCTTTTGTTGACATTTCAAGTATTGATTGGATGAAAAAAACTATAAAAAATTTAAATCGTTCAATGATGTGTTGCCACGTGACAAAGTGTAAAAAATGATGTAAATGATGATGTGCATGTAGCATGATTGATCACATAAAGCAACAATGTCAGAGAGAGTTAAAATTCATTAAAAAATGGAACGAGCTACATGCATATCAAGATTTACATAAGGGATGACATTCTACCATTTACCAATTAAAACATAATCAACTTTTTCATCGAATATTTTCCGTCTAATACCTTTTCCGATCATTATTTTTTTCAAAATACATTTTTTTATTCTTCTTTTCAACCACACTTTTTCAATAAAATAATATTACACACAACCCAAAAAAATTTTCTTCATTTTTAACCGTATATTCTCCATCAATCTACTATTCTAAAAATGCATTTTACACAAAAAAAAAAAAAAAATGGGGCTCAAAAAGGCCCTACATCATTTCCAGTATCATGTACATTTTTATTTATTTATTATTATTTTTTTGTACAAGTGGCAAAATCCATTAAAAAATTTCTTTAAATTTCAGTGTCAGTGAAATGGCCAGCTTCTTCTGGTAAAAGAAGGGTTGAAGTAAAGCATACGCGCACCATATACATACGTAGAGTATTATCCAAGTAATTACACCTCAATACTCAAAGTCTATGCGAATTAGAATACATCATTTATAACGCAACTGGACTATTCGACCTCGATATTGACCATTTACAATGAAATTCTAGTTTTTAAAGAAGCGGTATTAGAGAGAGAGGCTGCAAACTTAGTGCTTGTGTGGTAAAGTTTTGGTAGAGCTTCTGCCTTTGTTTATGCTTTTTGTAAGAATATATATTTATTTTTTAAAAAGCTACTTTAAATCAATTTACTCTAAAAATTCTTCTAACTAGACAAAATACTTTCAGAAAATTATTCAAAAGAAACTTATTAATCTTAAAAATATCTTTAGGTTTTTTAAAAGCTTTGTCAAACGAGTCCTTAGCCTTCTAAGGCACATGATGAATTCCCAATTACAAAGTATGAACCCTAGTTAATGTTGAGAAATTAGACCAGCATCTAATATGATATCTAGCAACAAGGCAGCGGAATAAATAATTTCTCATTTCTTGCGCAAACCTAATTGGAGATAATAGGACAAAGCAATAACAAAATAAATAATGTGCGAAATAAACGACATAATATTTGACGTGGTCTGGCAATATGCTTACTTCCACAGTCCAAATCCGAACAATCTTTCATTATAATAAAAAATAATGGGTACAACATTATTTCTTTAAATAACACATATATTGTCAAAATACTAGAGGTACAACAAACATAAAGAATTCAACCAAATTTTGGCACAACCAACATCAATAATTCACAAGTCTTGACACAATCAACATCAAGAATTCAACCAATTCTTAGTACATCCATAACAAACCTTCACCTAGCAAAGACAAAATCCCTCAAGAGAAACTATAATAATTTATGCAAACATAACTCAAGAAAAACTATTCTTGGAAAACTACTTAAAAACCAATAAAGGAAATATATCACCAAAATTCGCTAATGGTTGTATAGTAAAACGAGGTATGAAATTACTATCCAAATTTTATGAAGAACGGACCATGTAGCTTTGAGATATCAACAGTTTAACATAATTGAAATGTCCATATTCTACGAATTTCTACCTTATTGCTTTCGAGTTTCTCTCAATTTTGGGATTGATGGTATCTCACACGCACCAATTTCTACTCCATTCATCTCATATGTATAGAAATTTTGAGTCATCAACAAAAGACCTATTGAAACTCTCTCTTTTCTTTTCTTTCTTCAATGTTACTCCTTTCTATAGGATTTACCTTTTATGGAACGTCTAAACTTAATATACATTACTAATCCATGCAAACTATATTTTATAACAAGTGATTTTTTGGATAATGTGAAGGTTAGAAAGTAGGAAATATTTTTGAGTTTACGTACAAAATTATTTTATTGAGAGAATATGTGGTTGAAAATAACTTACCACACTATGTCTGTCAAACGCTTGTTGTATTACATTTATTATACTTTTCATTATGATCTTTTTCTTCATGGACAGTCATCACCTGTTCTTCATGCCTTTTCTGACTTTGATAGGGCTAGTAATGCTTGTGATTGTACACCAGTGCTTATTTTGTAATCCTTGGTCATAACCTAATCTATTAGTTGTAGACGAAACAACATAGATCTTCTACTGAAGTTGAGTATAGGGCTGTTGAATCAACTGCTTGTGAAATGCTTTGGATTACTGTACTTCTTCAAGAACTTTGAGAACCTATTATTTCTACTTCGACTATCTAATGTGATGATGTTGTACTACATAACTTTGTTCTAATATGTTGTTTCTTTCCAAACTGAAGAAAGTTAAGGTTGATGTTCACTTTGTTTGGGACAAAGTCAAATCTTGGGCAGTTCTTGTTTTGCATGTTGCTTCTCCAGATCAAATGGTAATTCACTCACTAAGCCGCTATTTACATCTTACTTTTAACTATTACGGTCCAAGATAAACGGTACTAATGGGACCCCTATCATGCCAGAGGATGTTAGAGATAAAGTTTGCATATCTTAAAAAAACTCTTCATTACAATCTCAGTCATTTTAGCTATTCATTTTCTTTGATGATCCCTAGATAATTTAGTGTCCTTTTATCTCATTTCAAAACAAAATTCTTTAATTATTATATCCATTTTCAATCAAACATGCACACAACAAAATATTTTGTACATGAATTCAAAAAAATTCATACTTTTTTAACTACAAATTCTTCAAAAAACTACAATTTAAAACATCATTTTTCCTCAATAATGACGATTGAGCAGGGGCATAGTGATAACAACTTCTAGAAATTATATTTGGACACCACGATGTAGCTAAAAGTCATGTGCAAGCGGGCTCCCATCACTCTTTATCACTTGGGGGTATCAAACTTTGCAATTTTCACCTAACAATGTAAATACACCTAATTATGGTTGTATTTGATGAATATTATCGAAGAAAGAATGTATTTTAAATAGTGATATGATGAGAAATATGTGATTAAAAAGTAAGGAAAATTTATTGATGTGATAGAAAATATTATTTAATTGAAAAATGTGTGGTTGAAAATGAGTTTTAAAAGAATGTGTATCAAACATGGGTTATATATTTTGATGTCTGTAGTTTTTTCGACCCTGTTAATTGGGCTTTTTTTAATGCATTTTTTTAAAAAAATTTCAACAACACATTTTTCATAAAATAATATTGCACGTAAATTCAAAATTTTTCCTTGTTTTTTAACCACACATTCTCTAAAAAATCACAATTCCAAAATAGATTTTCTTTCGAAATCTCATTAAAATGAAGCCCAAACAGGGGCTTCATAGATTCAATTCTGTACTAAGCATTTTGCCTATGTTGGGGTTAAAATCAAGATTTTAATTTAAGTCAAAATCAATAATTAATTTTAATTACATATTTCGTAGGATCCACAAATTTTCAATCAAATATTTCATCAACTTTTATTCAAATTAATAAAAATTTGATTTTAATCACTACCAAACAATAGCTAATTAATACTACATTTTGTGAAACGGAGTAGGTAAGAATTAACCCCAGTTTGATGTCCATTATTTCATTAGAACGAGTTTTTATAAAAGTGAAGTTCTGAAAAAAGTGNATTTCATTAGAACGAGTTTTTATAAAAGTGAAGTTCTGAAAAAAGTGTGATTAAGTCCCTGTTTGATGGTCATTATTGAGAAAAAAAATGATGTTTTGAATAGTAATTTTTTAGAGAATGTATGATTAAAAAATATAGAAAAGATTTGGGTATACGTGCAAATATTCTATTATGTGAATATGTGGCTGAAAATGAGTGTGAGAATTAAAGAATTTTGTTTTAAAGGGAGACAAACATGGACTAAAAGGTAGGAAAAAAAATTGAATTTACGTTTTAAATATTTTATTGTGAAATTATGTGATTGAAAATGAGTTTAAGAAAAAAAATATTTTGAAATAATGAGAATCAAATTGGGGCTCAATGTCAAACTCTACATTTAGCTAGGGATAGCAATGAGGCAGGTATGAGACGAGTTGACCATTTTCATCCCCCCGTCTCGTCAGATATTTTGTCACCTTACTGCATCCCCATACCCGGTTAAAGTAGGATGGGTAGGTTCGGGATGAGGCAGGGCATGTCCCTTGCCCAGTGTTCTAAAAAGCGTAAAGCGTGGATAGGCGTGGAGGCCAAGCTTTAAGCTTTACAAGCCTAGGCGAAGCTTAGGCATAAAAAAACATTTTTTATTTTTAAT
>CAIGRT010183682.1:0-12668 GCA_903798405.1 Fraxinus platypoda
CCCTGTTTGAGTAGCTTTATTGTAAATCCTTTACCCATGAAAATGACCTGACCTCGTGACCCACCCGAATCGCCAGTTTTTATATGGATTTTGTTCTAGACTTAACGGGTGTTTGGTGGAGATTAAAATTAGATTTTTATTAAATTGTGATAGAAATTTTTGAAATGTGTGGTTGAAAATTTGTGGGACCCATGAAAAATGTGGTTTTAAAGTATTTGATGCAATGTAATACTGTTAAGAAGCAAGCTTCGACAACCTTGAATCATCTTCACTCATGAAGCAGGATTCAGATCGAGGTTAGAGCTCGCCGTGTCCATATGGTAACAAAAGGTCGCCTCACGCAGAAGAAGCTCGAGAATCAATTGAAGCTTGGAGCCAAACTTCATGACCTGGAGGTAAAATTGGCTGCTAGAGGTTTCCTTGTTTATCTCTTTAACAAAGAATATGTTTCCATCCTTCACTGCACTTGGTGTCGCTTGGTTTTCATCATTTTATACTTCTATTCACATATCTATCATATATACATTATTGTTCACCTTGTTTCCAAATCCTTTATGAAGTTTGTGTGCAAAAGTCGATTTTATGCATCAGGCTGTTTAAAATATAAACTACACACTTTCGCTAAATGTCTGACAGGTGGAGTGGAATGGTGGCCATGAAACAATGGATGAAGCTCTTTCAAAGAATACATCAGAGAGAAGCAGCAGCGTTGAGGTAGCTTGGTTTGTTTGTGGTGGTGGACGTATTTGTTCTTGACACATGAAATGTCAAGTGTTCAATTATATTTCTTGTACTTTGCTTTTATTTGATTTCAGATGCCATTTCTCAATTGTTTATACCATAGTGAAAGCTTTTATTTCCTGCCAAATCATAAAGATTTTCACAAGATAGTACGAGAATGAACACGTATTTCTAAGTTGTTACTCGAGTTAATAATAAATGGTATTATTTGTACCCAACTCTTCGTCATTCTTGATTAAGAAGGTTTTATATGATTACAAATCTGGTCGTCGTAATTTTAGAGCAGGTTTTAACATATTTAAGATATTTAAAACCTCGTTCTAAAAGATGAAATATTAAGCGTCGAAATTATCAAATACCAAATGTCAAGAAATAGTTTCAAATTTAAAGAACGTGATGAAATGTAGAGAACAGATGAAAATCAATCAATCAATCAAACCTCGTTTCTAAAAGATGAGTGTCTAGTATATCAGATATCAAATGTTAAGAACTAGTTTCAAATGTAAAAAAATTCATGAAATGTAAAGAACAAATGAATTTCAATCAACCAAAACTCTTCCTGAAAGATGAAATGTCAAGTGTTAAGATTATCAAATATGAACTGTCAAGAACAATGTGTTGTTACACTTTATCACATGTGTTTATCATCTTATTAAACCACCATTGATGAACTAGTCACTACCCAACTACCTTCAATTCCTTGCCATCAAATTTATTTAAGAATGAAGTGACACAATGCGTGAGTATCACCCCACAATCAATATGATTTTTTTGTTTAAATACTACAATATTTTTTTTCCCTTTTCCTTCGTTAAAGGTATAATAGACATTTTGATGTTTTGTCATTTTTACAATAGTTATCAAAATTAGACTTCATTTAGGGTCTGTTTGGTACAGATTCTCCAATTCTACAGTAAATCAATTCTCATTTTCAACCACACATTCTTCAATAAAATAATATTTTCCATCACATCAATAATCTTATCTTCTTTTTCAACCACACATTTCCCATCATATCACTATTCAAAATCAAAAATTAGACTTCATTTAGGGTCTGATTGGTACAGATTCTCCAATTCTACAGTAAATCAATTCTCATTTTCAACCACACATTCTTCAATAAAATAATATTTTTCATCACATCAATAATCTTATCTTTTTTTTTTCAACCACATATTTCCCATCATATCACTATTCAAAATCAATTCTTTCCCCAAAAAATTCATACCAAACAAGCTCTTAATTGACAATCATATAATTGGACGTTTTTGTAAATTCCCCTTTATTTTTCTTAAAGAATGGTACATAAAACTTATTTTTAAAACATGGGAACAGTTGTGGAGTCACAGTATGATTAATTTACACAATTTATATATATAAAAAAATGATCAAAATACATCGTTGACCAAAATATCAGTTTATAATCAAAGAGAATTCTCTACTCCATTAGGTGGACCCACATCAGTGTGGGCACATATGTACGCGTGCCAAGATCACAAGAGGTTCCCTTGGAGTTAAATAGCCGATCTTCCCTTCATTTCCCTCCAAACTCTCTCCACTTACTTCTCTGGAAACCCTTATCCTGAGAGAATTGTACTTCTTATTTCACTGAAATATCTCTGCAGCTTCTTGGAGGTGAAGTTCTCAGAATTTCTGCAGAATACTGTCAATCTGAGGTGTGTAGTATATATACATATATAAATACTTAAGTACTGTACACCCATTTCCCACGTTATAAATGATTTGCAGTGCTACCTAAAATTTCAATTCTTGTGGGAGAAGAGTTTTTATTTTCATTTTTTTTTGCATAATTATTTCTTTCTTGCAAAATTTATACAGTTCTCACTTTGGGAGCATCAACTTTAGGTTGGTTTCCTTTTCTTTTCCGTCGTCCTTACTTGCTACAAAATTAAAAGCCTGCGATTAGTTTCTACAAATAGTAGGTTGGGACGGTTCCTTTGACTTAAGAAAGTTAGACATACTTCATAATCTCTGGAAAACCATATTTTAGACAGATGAGATTTTATCACTTAATATGCCCCCGCAGGATGGTCTTGAAATCCGTCTGCTTAATTTTGTTTGAGTCATAATCGGATCGAATAGCTCGTTGGAGTTTAACAGACTCTTATATCATGTTAAGATTTGGGAACCTTTTAAGATGAAACCTCAAATCTTAACAAACTTTTAGCAAATCTTCCAAGAAATCATAGGTTAAAACTTACTTTAGTAACATGAATGATTCATGTAAAAAAAAATTCTTGTGTATTTTTTTGTTACATGTCTTTACCACTCCAAGTTCACATGAAATATTAGGTTGTCAACTTTGAGCACAAGTCCTATGGTACCCTTTGACTTGAGGAAGTTAGATAAACTTCGTAATCTTTAGAAAACCATAAGTACCCACTGGTTTTAGGGTACTCTACTTTGAAGTTTGAACTTTTATCCAAGTTTCAAAGAAATTACTTTGGAAAAATGGATGATTAATGTTTCTTGTGTATTTTTCTGATAGATGTCTTTATCAATCCAAGTTCACAAGAAATATCATGTTGTCTACTTTGAGCACAAGTCCTAAGGTTCACATGCACATGTTTCGTTGTTGAACCGTCATATTCATATTTTCTTGATATTTTTTCCCAGTGGACTTGGAGACTTCAAACAATATTACTCCAGTGAAAAAAGGAAGTTAACATTTTACTATCTCCGTCCCATAAAAAAAATACTTATTTTTATTTCCACACAAATTATGTTGGAACTATAAGCAACCGCTGCTAATTATTAAATTGATTTTAGATTTACAATTTGTTAGACTTGTGATGTGAATTCTTTCACAAGTTCCCTTCCACATTTAATACATGACTGACAGTGGTCCATGTATTAGTTCACCAATTTTGAATACTAGTATCCATGCATAGTAGCTGCCGTGATCATTAAATAAGGCCTACTTTTGTCTTTAAGAAGTTTCACATGTAAACCCAACACTTTTCATTACTTTTTAACCGCACATTCTCCAAAAAATCATTATTAAAAAATATATTCTTCCCAAAACCTCATTGAAATAGAGCCCAAACAAGGGCTATGTTTAGCTAAGTATTTAAGCTTAAATAATCTTGTTACTGTAACATTTAAGATTACTCAATTCAGAACTATTTTCTTTGTTTGTACTAACAATTCTCTCCTATGTCGTGTTTCCAGGGTTTAGGAGTTAACAAGAATTGGTAGTAGTAGTAGTCATGGCTAAGGAGCAATTACAAGTGCTTAATGCACTTGATGTGGCTAAAACACAATGGTATCACTTCACTGCAATTATCATTGCTGGGATGGGATTTTTCACTGATGCCTATGATCTCTTCTGCGTTTCACTGGTAACCAAATTGCTCGGCCGCATATACTACCACCAAGAGGGAGCCGCAAAGCCAGGCACTTTGCCTCCAAATGTGGCTGCTGCTGTCAACGGCGTCGCACTTTGTGGTACGCTTGCAGGCCAACTCTTCTTCGGGTGGCTTGGTGATAAATTGGGTAGGAAAAAGGTCTATGGCATGACCCTTATGCTTATGGTCATATGTTCAATTGCTTCTGCCCTTTCGTTTGGAGATCAACCGAAGGCTGTTATGGCTACACTGTGCTTCTTCCGTTTTTGGCTCGGTTTTGGCATTGGTGGTGACTACCCGCTCTCTGCCACCATCATGTCTGAGTATGCC
The DNA here is from genome assembly GCA_903798405.1 of Fraxinus platypoda. Taxonomy (NCBI): domain Eukaryota; kingdom Viridiplantae; phylum Streptophyta; class Magnoliopsida; order Lamiales; family Oleaceae; genus Fraxinus; species Fraxinus platypoda. The sequence goes on from CAIGRT010183682.1 coordinate 4,440, forward strand.
AATAAGAAGACTCGTGGAGCGTTCATTGCTGCAGTTTTTGCAATGCAAGGTTTTGGAATTTTGGCTGGTGGAATGGTAGCAATCATCGTTTCTGCAGCGTTTAAGGCCGGATATCCTGCCCCTGCATATCAAGACAATGCTTCTGCTTCGACGGTCCCTGAAGCTGATTACGTTTGGCGCATAATAGTAATGTTCGGTGCACTTCCAGCCGCACTCACTTACTACTGGCGTATGAAGATGCCTGAAACAGCACGTTATACGGCATTGGTTGCCAAGAATGCCAAACAGGCCGCTTCTGATATGTCCAAAGTATTGCAAGTTGAACTCGAGGTAGAAACTGAAAAGCTTGAGAGGATTACACAGGAGAAAGAGAATGCTTTCGGCTTGTTTACCAAGGAATTCCTCCGACGCCATGGACTTCACTTGCTTGGAACAACGAGTACATGGTTCTTGCTGGACATTGCCTTCTACAGTCAGAACCTTTTTCAGAAGGATATTTTCTCTGCAATTGGATGGCTTCCCCCTCCCAAAACAATGAATGCGATCGAAGAAGTTTACCGAATTGCAAGGGCTCAAACTCTTATTGCCCTCTGCAGTACTGTACCAGGCTACTGGTTTACAGTCGTATTCATTGATAAAATCGGAAGATTTGCAATTCAGTTAATGGGATTTTTCTTCATGACAGTGTTTATGTTTGCCTTGGCTCTTCCTTACAATCACTGGACACACAGAGAGAACCGAATCGGATTTGTGATCATGTACTCACTCACGTTCTTCTTCTCCAATTTTGGGCCAAATGCCACGACATTTGTTGTCCCGGCTGAAATTTTCCCAGCAAGATTGAGGTCCACGTGCCACGGTATATCGGCAGCCGCTGGCAAGGCCGGAGCCATTATTGGAGCATTTGGATTTTTGTATGCTGCTCAGTCTAGTGATCCAAACAAGACTGATGCTGGATACCCTCCTGGTATTGGTATTAGGAATGCGCTTATCGTTCTTGGCTGTGTCAATTTCCTTGGTATGTTGTTCACTTTCTTGGTGCCCGAGTCGAATGGTATATCACTGGAGGAAATGTCACGGGAGAATGAGGATGAAAATGGTACAGAAATGAGGCAACAAGGTGATAATGAAAATAGAACAGTTCCTATTTAGTTAATTACAAGTTTTGAACGTGGCAAAGATACAGATATATGTATGTTGATGCACTTTAGATTCACATTACGATGGATTAGCACTCTCTACAAGTTTCTAAGTTTGATGTTAATGTATGCGAAATCAATCCAATGATTCCAATCAAAGTCAATTAATCTTCTACAGCACAAAGAGTTGTCTGATATAAATATGAAGTGAATGGTTTCAATCTCAAGTCCCCTGAATTATTATGACTATCCCATTTTTTTCTGGGCTCTTGACTCAGTAAATCTTCATTGTATCCTCTCTACTGTTTTGATTCTGTCTTGCTTCATCTTGAATGCTTTCATACTGGAAATTCAACAACTGAAGGGACCCTTGACTGGACTCTCTACCTACAGTGAATCATCTACTTCTAACCATAATATGGTTCCTGTTTCACAGTGTCTGATGACAAATTAATGTTTAAACTTATCATAGAAATCTTTAGATATCAACTGCGTGTTTATATACTACACAGAAACAAGTACGTGAATAAAAGTTTCATATTGCTTCTATGAACAATAGCAACACACTAAGCCATATTGCTGTTATGAGATGGATAATACATGTGCAGCATAGGGTATTATCCCAAAAAACCTGTACTCGCTTTTGCAGGTTTTTCTTTGTTCCTTGGATTTTTAGTTGATAGAATGCTCCACTGCATGGAGAAGTACAGGGACTTCAAATCAAGTAGTAGGGAGGCTTGAGAAAGGGGGAAAAAAAATGTTAAACATCCATAATCCCACACGTTTTTCATCTGGGAAGCATCATGATTCATGAGAATGAGGAATTGCATAATCCCCACAATCTGGGATATACGTCAGAATTCCTAAATCAGCCTTCCCAGTGTCGTATTTATTTATACCTGATTAAGCCATACATGCGTGTCAGAAACAAATATTGCTTAAACACTGCTTCATAGATGACATTTTTGTTTATTTTGATACTAAGTATTGAACTTTTGCCCAAGACGAGAGACCATTGCATTGCACAAGACAAAAATATTTAATTAGCGCGCTCTTTGATTACTTCAAGGTCCATCTCAGTTGGGTCGGTGGCCTGAATCTCATAATGTATACCTTGCAGCTCCCTCCTGAACCTTTCCTTGGAGGTGGCATAAAGCATCTTGGCACGGATCCGAGAGACAGAAGGAGACCTGAAAGGAAAATGCCAATCATGTATGCACACTCTTTAACTGATTGAGTCAGATGAATACAACAAAACAAAAAAACTAAGTCATGTTCTCAATAGATTTGGAGGTTGGCCACGCGAATCCTTTTCTGTCATTCTATTCAATTCGCTACTAGACCTATTGAAAGATCCAATAGGCCAATGCTAGTTCTCTACCCCTCTTTCTTCTAACTTGTTTCCTTAAATTGCACAGGCCTCTTTAGGTCTACACAGAACATATCCCAACTTCCTAACTCGTAAATCGGTGCCACGGCTACTTGTTAGCATCTTCACTTTATGAGTCACGTGAATGTAATGAACAATCTAAGCCCCTGTTTGGCCCCCATTTTTTGGAGTTGAAAATTTGTAGAATAGTGATTGATGGGAAAATGTGTGGTGGAAAAGTTTTAGATTTGTGGGATATATTATTTTATTTGATGAATATATGGTTGAGATGAAGAGAGAGAAAAAATTAATGAAATGGAATGAGAAAAAATGGGGCTCAAACGGGGGCTAAATCCTATTATTTAATATTTTATTATGCTGTCTTAGTATAAAACTTTCTTTAAACCGCCCTTCCGCTTGACATTTTGCTCTGGAAGGAGGTCTGATGATCGGGTTAGGTGAGGGCCTATTGAAAATAGTTTTTATGAACACAGGCAGAGGAGAGAGAAGCACTCTATAGAAAGACAAAAGGTATTATGTCTGTGTAGGTTCTAAAACTTGTATATACGATTTGACCAAGAGCATGGTGATTATGATACAATGACAACAATTCATGAGATACATTAGCTTCTGCAAGAAGTTGAAATCCTAAAGCAAACAGGCCACAATTAGCATGGATAAAGTATCAGTGTTTGCGTATTTGCATCATCCTTATCACCTATGACCTAACCTAACTGAGGGTTAAGGAATGAAGAACACTGTTTAGGAAACACCGACTATCATTCAAGTGCAATTTAAGCAACTGAGAACACGCTATCAAATATCATGACATAAAATAAAATGTATGACCACATGTTGCTCCTGGAACAAAAACCTCTAAACCTCAGATAAAAACAGGGATGAAATGAGAGAGAGTGAGAGAGAGAAGAGAGAGAGACCATGCTATAAAAAAGATCTTGCTTTTTTGGCAGTTCTCAGAAGTCACATAATCAAAGTCATAAACTGCATATCGGCAATCATTCTCAGGCAGCGATGCAGTGAAATCATCATAACCCTCGGCTGGACTGCCAGTCTTTTCAACAACGACCTCCTTTTTCTTCTCATCAATCTTAAAGATCACATAGCGATATGCCTTCTTCCTTTGCAATTCCATGTATGTGCTTTTGCTGTGATCAGCAACGCCCATGCCAGATGTCGCGTTTGCCTGGAACCACAGACCACTTGTAAAAATTCTTACACCACCAAGCAAAATCACAAGTTCAATAAAAATAACATAATTGTACATTCCAGGAGGGGTTCCATATATATGGTTTCTAAACAGTGAAACATATACATTCGGTAGCTTTCTTATTACTTATTCATTCATTTATTTTTAAAAGTCACCAATTCTCAGAAAAACAAGGCGGTGAAAAATCGATAAAAAAAAACTAAACAATGATGCTTACAAAAGCTTCCATTAAATTTGACTGCCTGATAAGTAGAACACAACATGATAATACTAGAGCAAGTACTAAAGAAATCAAGTTAGCAGGCTTGAATTTTCAGTTTCCATCAAACCTCTCAGGAACTAAGACAGATGTATAAAAATACAATATAATGTTATATAAGAACCGTAATCCACAAGCCCAAACTCCAAAAAACAACAAAGTAAGGATGTTTTATCCTTCCGGTTCACAAAAACAAATCTCAATTTTCTTTCTTTATTCCTTTTCCAACGATCTGAAAACCCTCTAACGGCCCAGCCATCTCCCCGAAATGCACCAAATAAAAAAATAAAAAAAATTCTACACTGCCTGAGGCAGTCTAATCTGGAGCCGGGGGAAAATCCAATACCAATTACATCCTATAAGAGACTCATCTTCTCAAAGTAGATACGGAATTTAGTTCCAGTTCCTCCAAATGCCAACAGACAGACTACCATACAAACTAAACTAACATAGACATCACTCTAAAATTCAAAAAAAAAATTCGCATTAGAAAGCGATAGCATTAAAAATCAGTTGAAAAAGCACCAGTTTTTTTAATTTCAAACTAAAAGCCAGCATGCAACAATAAAAACATAATTATTTTAAAAAGAAAAGAAAAGCAAAATAAACCAAAAGTAACAATCAATCAGAAAATTCTAAACTAAAATCATGAAGATCTATGATGAATACATTTATGATTTAACTGAAACTTTAACCACAAAACACTTAATAACACATAGAATCGAAAGAAAAAATAAAAACCCAGAAATTCTTACACATCAGTAAAAGATAAAATTTCCAGTACAAACAAAGATTAACCAAGTAAGAAATTTTAGATCTAGACAAGAAACTGACCCCTCCTCGGAAAGACATGGCAGTAGTTGAGGGGAGAGAGTACAGAATGTTTTAGACAGAGAGAGAGCTCACGGGGAAAATGGAGCCACCGAATATTAAAAAAATTGTAATGAGAGTGGGATTTCTTTATGTTTTTGTTTGTTTTTTCGAAGATAAGTCAATTTATATTCTGTGCATCATCAATGGAAATGGGGACAGGTCTTATCTGTTAGTGGTCTGATAAAGACAGCCCACTTACTTTAGGTCCTGTCCATGGCCCAATCCACTATGATCATTGAAAAAGCCCAATAGTCCTAACGACAAAAGCCAATTAAAGAGTATTATCCAACTTAATTCATCGTATCTACCTATTATAATTTTATATTATATCATATAGTTCACAATACACAACGTACGTTGGTTTGTCAAAGCCTTGCATGGGCTGTCTCGTGGCTAGCTTGGTAAAAGCGGAAATTACACCATAATTGGTGGCGAACTATAAATCGAATCCTAAGTTGTTGTAGGATGAACTTTGGAAGACCCCCTACCGAAGTAAGCTGTGATTTTTTTACTTGTAACGATTTTTTATTAATTTAATTGAAAATGTGTAGGATGTGGCACCGGCATCTGCGTTTGGCGGCAATGTTGGCGGGAAATAGTGTTAGAGTTGATGTTGGAAAAATTTAGGTCATGTTCTCTTTACTGTTTTCAGACCATTTTCAATTTTCAGTTTTCGAAAACACTGAAAACACGTTTACTTACTTATTTTCAGAAACAAATTTCCAAAAATGAATTTAAAATTTACAAAGAAAACAAAAAACGTCAAAAAAGTCGTTTTGACTGTTTTCAGTTAAAACCAAGTCAAAACTTCATTTTTTTATTTTTGAAATCAATTTTTCAAAATGACAAAAAGAATGCGTTTTCTGCAATTTCAAAAGACATTCAAAACACAAAACCCAAAATAAATTCAAAACTAAAAACTAAAACTGAAACACGAAGAACAACCCCTTATGGTTTGAGACTAGTAAGGGAAATTGAATCCATACAATCTGTAATTCAAATTTCAAAAGATAAAATCAAATAATAATTAGCAAAAATAACTGGATTTGGGAGAAAATAAAAATATATACAAAAAAATACATCTAAAATATTCAAAATAAAAGTACTTCAAAAATTGCACGAACAATTTCACATGCACAAACCTTTTTCCTATCTATACATTTCTAAAAATGAGTTAGATGAAAATTATATTTTTAATAGATTCTGATAAAAGTTGATGGAATGTGTAGTTGATAAAATTAAATGTTGACTTTGATTTAAACTTTTTAACTGACCAAACAGAATGAAAACAAAGAACAAAACTCAAATCTTTGCAGTAATCAAGAGTACTTTTCTAAACACTCCAGGTGAGCATATCCTCAAATTCTAGAATCGATTGCTCTCTTTGAAGCTTCATTTCTTCTCGGAAATCATTGATGAATTCCTCTGCCCTCTCATCAACTCCTTGAAATTGTGGAACTAGAGGGATTTTCCGTTTAAACTTTAGTACACATAAAAAAGGGGAAAAATAGTAAGTGGATCAAGAAAATCTCAAATCAAATTACATAGCACATAGAGAAGCGTTAGTTTGATTAACACATTAATAAATACAATGACATTGAAAAACTGGGAAAAAAGGGACAAATGAATGCAAGAATCTAGTCTAGAGAGAAGAATGAATAACGGTGCCTATAGCAACATCTCATTGAATAAATGTAAGACCTACCATGGGAGCATTAGAAAAAGTAATTGCCATAAATTTTGGAGAGAGAAAAGTGATATTTTGTTTCTTGTTAAGAAACAGAAAAATGATGATTGGAAAAGTAAATGGTCAAATTAATTATATATAGAGAAAGTAATGACTGTGATATATTTACATGATACATAAATGAATATGATAAGTTTTATACTATTTATATGATTTTTTTTCAGAAATGTTTGTATTTTCAAATTTTAATAGCTTCTTGAGTTTGCACACGATAATTCTAATTTAAAGAATTTTGTAATTATAATTTTTGTTTTTCTTCAACCAATCATACATAATTTCGGGCCTTCATCAAAGCGGGACCTTGAGCAATCTCCTACACCACCAATAGTCAGGGCCGGCCCTGAGTGACACATTGCAATTCGCCTCGTAAGAGCCTGAAACTTGCGGGAAATAAGTGGTGCAATGGATTGCCAAGATGAAATGTAATGTTTTTTTTTTTTTGTTGTTTTGAGGGACTTGGAGAATTTGGTTTCACGTAGTTTGTGTTGATGGTTGTTCTTGAAGCTTTTCCACACCTTTTTTGCAGGTAGGAGCTTCTTCAAAGAATTGAAGCTGGACATTCTAGTGTTTGGGCAAATTGGCTGCTAAGTTTTGAGAGAATTTCTTTGACAGGTGAGCCTTAGAGGGATAGAAAAGAGGGATTAGCATATTTGAACCTGTTCTGTTGGTGCATGTAATTAATTAAGCTGGATTGGAATATCAACTTTTCCAAGAAGGATATATAACAGGAATATAATTCAAAGAGCTTCCTCTCTTTTTCAAGAAAACTAAAATATGTAAAATTGTTTGCGATTATGAAGCACAATTTGAAACACGGTGAACTCATTAGACGGATGTACTAAAAAGCACTATTTAGCACCTATTACAGGAATATTTACGAGTAAAATATTTATGAATGTGTGGTTAAAAGTGGTGAAAAGTTTTGGATTTACGAGTAAAATATTTTATCGTGTGAATGTATGATTGAAAATGAGTATGTCGTAAAAAGGGTTTTCAAATAATGATTATATGCAAAATATTTACATTATTACTCATGTTTTGAAACGCTTCTANGAAAAAAATGATTGTCAAACAAGGGGCTGAATATTATAGTAATGTGTCATAAAAGATCCAGTTACGAAGGGGGTAGGGCATATGATTAAGAAAACAAATAAAATTGAAATCTTGTCAAGTGTATATACAAACCCGTCCTTAGCATCTTCAATGACTTCTTGAAATGAACTAAAGAGGTTCTTGTTTGTGTAGCTCGATAAATCTTTCTTTGTGTATTCTTAAGTACTAAGTTTGGTCAGAGATTCTATAATAATAATAATAAATTGTGTTATTGGATTTTTTTTGGAGGAATGCCACCTGAATTGGGACCTGCAATGTCACTTTCGGCGAGGAAATACAACACTCTGGGATAGGGTTTGGCTACTTTCTTCACTTTTCCATGTATTTATTTGTGTATGGCTTCTATAGAAGTGTCAATATTATACATATATATTGTAACATTTATGGAGCTTAATTTGACACCGAAATTTTAATGTTACAAAAGAATAATGAGTAGTTCTTACATATCTTAGGCCGTCCTAATGTTTTCTTTCTATGTCATCGCCACGTCAAGGGACGAAC
>CAIGRT010183709.1:0-24269 GCA_903798405.1 Fraxinus platypoda
CATTTAATAATTTTTAACTTCAAAAGAATTGTATATAAAAAAAAAAAAAGCGCTCCTAGGCGCGCATTAGCGGTCAACAACTGTCGTTGACCACCAAATAAGGCGCTGACCCATTAGACTTGGCGTTTTGGCCTCGCCTCACACCTAGGCGCGCTTTTTAGAACACTGATAGAATGATTCACATAATCAAAACAGAACATAATTATAATTCGTGTTCCCAACTTTTTACTAATGAATAGATGTGTCTGTTATATCCAAACACAAACATCGGTTATAGGTCACAAATGTCGGTCATATGTCACAAACGTCGGTTAAATCCCAAAAATTTCACGAAAATAGCCAATAGTTTGAATCTAAGACCGTTCAAAATAATTTCATTAAGTACCCAAATAATTTGATTAATTATAATTTAATCCAGAAAAATTAAATAAATTTTCACATAATTTATAGAAATGATATCAATAGAGACAAATTGTCTAATCATATTATGTCTACGCAATATAGTCGAGATTTACAGTTACACATAGTATTTTGTGTCATTCCAATTTCTAATTGACTATCATAATGGATACATATAACGGACACAAGTTTTATCCAAAACGAAATATTTTCTAAAAAGTCTCGTAGCTATTCAATTTCTTCCCGAACTTTATCAAACGCAATGAATTTGAATTCCATTGTTGATGTAGTTATACAAGCTTGTTTTGAAGATTTTCAAGATATTGCTGCACCTCTAAGAGTAAAAACATATTCACTTGTGGAATTTGAGTCTTTAGTATCGAATATTTAAATCGCATCATAATATCCTTTAAGTACGGTAAGACATCTAGAATAGTACAATCCAATACTTTTGGTATGTTTTAAATATCCTAAAACTCCAACAATTATTTTTAAGTGCCCTATTTTTAAGTGCCCAATGCTTGGGTTACTTGTATAGTGGCTTAGTCTACATATAGAGTAAGCAATAACAGGTCACATGCAATTCATGACATACATTGAACTGCCAATTATACGAGAATATTCTAACTGAGAATTACACTCACCGGTGATTGAAACAAGATGCATACTAATATCAATTGGTGTCTTGATAGAAATAATGTCATATGTTGAACTTATCAAGTATTTTTTTTTATTTAAATAGTGTGATTGAGACAATATGAAATCATCGGATGAGACAATATGAAATCATCGGATGTTTTATAGATTTTAATTCCTAATATAACACGAACGACACCCAAATCCTTCATTTCAATTTTACTCATTAAAATCTTCTTAGTAGTTTAAATTATGGTATCATTATTATCTATAATTAGCATGACAAGTACGTATAAACAAATCATGATTTGAGTGCTCTTGACATACACACATTTGTTATTAATTAATTTTGAAATCATTTGACACCATAACTATTTCAAATTTAATGTTATTTTTTAGGAGTTTGCTTCTAACCCATAAAATGATTTAACAAGTGAATATACTTTCTTTTCTTGTCCAAAGACAACAAATCCTTCAGACATCTCCATATAAATTTCCTCATCCAATTCATCATTAAAAAATGTTGTTTTAACATCCATTTGATGTATTTTCAAACCATTTGACGATGCAATCTCTATAAACATACGAAGTTACGAACATAAGTAATTCTTGTAATATGTGAATACGTATCGAAATAATCAAGACTTTTCTTTTTGCTTGTAGTATGTAGCGAGAAATCTTGTTTAATATTTGTCGATTGAGGAGCGTGCCTTCATTTTTCATTTGAAGGTACATTTATACCACTTAGACCATGTATAATTTTGTAGTATGGATTCAGTTTCACTCTGAACAACTTCTTTACAAATGGATGCAAGAGAATTTGCCTGGTTGCTGTAATTATAATTTCAGATCAAGAAGCATTCTTTTTATGGACTGATCTTTATAATTGGAGTTATTGATGGAATGCTTAGTCTAAATGAGGTATATGTAGCCAGGATATTGACCGTCGATACTATAGCTCTTCCACAAAAAGGTCCCCTGCAACAGAGAAGGTACACAGTACTATACGGGCATATTTGATATGCAGTAATTGATCAATTATAAGACTCGATCAGTTATAAGTTTGCTTTAACTTATCTATTACATGATTACCTTCTCCTCTGTTCTTGAATTTTTATTTTGTTCAAGAATAAATTCAGTCTTAAATGACACATTGCATCGTTGTCGATAGGACATGAATTGCGCATATATCAAATGTTGCTGTCTGAGAAAGATTCCATAGAAAGGGAATTGCGAAAAGGCTCATAGTTAAAACAGAGGCAAAAGCCAGAAGCTGGGAATGTCATGCCATTTCATTACACAGTGACCTCAACGATCCCAGAGTAAAAAAATTGTATAAAGGGCATAGGTTTAAGAGCATTAAGGTGCCTGAAGGAGCGAATTGGGCCCAGCTGAGAAGTTCACGGGTTGTCCAGTTCAACTTCATGATGAAGCTCTTGAATCCTCATATCAAGTCTCAGATTGTATAGAAAAAACGCATTTCAAACTCGAGATAACTATGAAATTCTCAGCCTGATGCGCACACATTTGCGGATTCGATGGCTAGTTTATGTGCGCTATTTCTAGTTTTCAAGATATTCTGTAGAGCAAGGCTACTATTTACTCCTTAAGTTGGTTAGACCAATGAAAATCGCTCACGTGTCGGATGAATATAGCCTTGTGTAAAAGAAAGGGTAAAAATACTCGAGTCTTTGTGTGTGTGTGTAGAAAAGTAACTTGTGAATTATACGCGTCGTGGCAACGTAGAATTGGATAACACTAAATTCTACACACTCAATGAATCAAATTTTAACTCATTTTTCTTCATTCCCTGGTGTATAAACGAGTACTATCTAATATACCTTGCTCCTGGGACCCATACTATTCCAGCCACCTGCTCAAGATACCAAATCAGTGTTGGACAAACCTGCGAACAATACAAGTTTTTTCCCTTTTTTTATTTTTTTTTCATATGATACCAAACTGTAGAAACTATAAGTTAAAAACATTGTGCATAATAGCAGTTAATTTAAGCATAAGCGCTAGGTAAATTAAGTATATAAATTGTTGCACATCTTCCGCCCAAAAAATCAGTAACGCCAATGAATCAATTTGAATCACTATAAAATAAAAGAGGCAAAAACTTGGCACGCCACGTGTCGCGATTTCCCGTTGTCGACATAAGTCCTTTTTTTTTTCCTTTCCCGTCTTCACACAACCATCAGCTCATCCATTTTTACACGTTTTCTCATTGCCTCTCTAAATTTCGCCTTCGATCTTTTGAACTCGATCGACAGAAAAATCCATTTTCCATCCTATTTTTCCCTTTCTCTTCAAATCAGATTCTTTTTAATGCACAAATTCCACTCCCACAGGATTAAGTCAATCTCTTTCGATTGTGTTCTTCTTCCGCTGGTGGGTTGTAGGTACGTATGAGTTATTCGTCGAGCTTAGCCTTCGCCTTCGCCGCTTCGCATAGATCTCATAGGGTAATTTTGAATTTTCAGCTGCTAATTTTCTAATTGGTGGATGTATGAGTTTTTCAGCTGATTTTTAGCTGCTAATTTTGCCATTATCGTGGTGAGTTTTGCATCGGTTAATGTTGGGGTTTTGTTTGATTTTTTAATGATTTCATTTGGTTAAATAAAAATTATTTTTGGTAGGATTTGGTTGCTTAATTTGATGGGATGCTGTTTCTACTGGACACGTCTCGCAATTTCCTTTCATCAACATGCTTTTTTTAAATACATTTCCAAACAACATCGTTGCAAGTGTTACCCATTTTGTTTCATTTCATTTGTGTAACCCGTAAAAGGAAGAAGCCATTTGCTTAATCATAGCGCTGTTCCCTTTGTCCATTTTTCACGAAGAAGGTATTTCTCTCGTTGGCTTGCATTTTTTGGGTGTTGCATTTTTGGGTTTTTTGTTATGTTTTCTTTATGTATTGTCATTTGGCATATATTTATTTGCATCATAGGATTTCATCAAATAATGGAAGTGTGGAGTTCTTCAGATCGGTTCTTGAATTTCAATGGGTTCGTTTTGAATTTTTGTGGAAAGCTTTTTTCTTACCGCTCATGTCAAATTATTGGGGGTTTTAATTAGGTTTTTTGTGCTTGTGAATTTTGGTATCCACTACATAAATAAGCTATTTTGCCTCTTCAAATAACTCTATCATTTTTTTCTCCACGCCATTGTTAAAGAATCCCAGATTCCCATGTTTATGCCCTGACAAAAGGTAATGCTCCTGACCCCCCCAAGAAAAATGCGAATTACTCATGCATTTCGTAGTATTGATTCGTGCGTTTCGTACTACTGACTCATATATTTGAAACACATATGATTAAATCCCTTATTGTTGAGCGGATTAGTTTTTGGTTCTGATGTTAATATCTGATTTTATGTAGATTTAGACGTATAAAGTGCTGTAATTAAGTTTAGATTGGGGGTTTATAAGGAATTGGACTCCTTCCCTTGCAATCCGGTTTACCTATGTTGACTTAACTTTGTAACTTCGTAATTTGCACACTTAGAACAAGAGTTATATTGTAGTTAACGATTCTTATAGGGATCCAAGTTAACTTAAATTTCAAGATGAGGATACTTGTTCGACTATTTTTGTTGAATAAATACTTAGCTATTTGCATTATCGGGAATAAGCAATTGCAACAAAATTTGCTGCATACCCATGATACATAACACTTGGTCAATTTATGAATGCTTGCAAGTATGCATCATCTTCAAATCTTTCTTCATCTAATTGTTATAGCGGTAATTTTATAATAAAAAATTCAATTACCGGATATAAAAGAACCCAATGGTGAGATTAGATTGGAAAGGAGTGAGATTTTTCCTATAGGACTTTCTCTAGGTTATATTGATTGGAAGGCTTTCTATCTTTCTGTTCGCATTGCAATAACTCAGACATATATTCAAACCAATGGAATATATTTTACTGTGTTAAAGAAGTCGGGTGTATTCTTTGTTAACAAATTTGGTTTTGTTATGCTGTCTTCTCACATTTTATTTTATTTTTACTGTGCTTAGTTATTTGTATTATGGATGCTGCTGATATTGGGAGTTGTGAGCTAGAAAAAAAAGCGTCGTCGAGCGATTTATGCTCAATCAAAAAAATCTTCGAATGCACGACGTAGAGAATTATATGCCCAGGCACGAGAATTGCGTAACATACGTCGACAACAATTGTGTGTTTAGAAAAGAGTACCTCGAGCTACACATTATCTGGATTTCAAAACAAAAGCAACAACAGTAGGAGAGGGTAGTTCTACAGATGCAGAGGCCTGTGAGTTTTTTTTCTTTGATTGTATTGATCATTTTTTTAGTGTATATTTAATCTTTGTATTGGTTAATTATATTACTTCGCGTGTCGAATAATTTAAGGCTTCTTTTTTTCTCCTGTGTGCAGCTGTTGCATAAATAAGTATGTAATTTTTGGTTCGCTCACTTCATGCAATCTATTTTGAATTTTTCTTATCTAAGTTATATTTTTGTTTTAGGTGATCTGTCAGCTACAAGTGTTGATGATCTTCAACAACCAGGTGGCTTATACTTTCTCTTTAGTATCGTGCATTATTGTATTCTACCGGAATTTATAGATTGTTTATTTCTTTGACAAGGTTTTACTGCTTTGCCAGAATTTCAAGTGTTAGAATATACCTCCAATATTTTACAGCACATTCCAACCAAATGTTACTTGTTACCTATGCCAACAATTTGTGATTTCTGTGGATCGAAAAAATTTCATAAAGAAAGTAAATGGTTTTGCTGTTGTGGTGGGAGTATTAAACTAAAAATCAATTATATACCTCCAGAATTGCATCGTTTATTTATATCTAAATCTGACGAATCATTTGACTTTAGAACTTATATTCGAAGTTACAATTGTAATTTTTCTTTTACTTCATTTAGTGTAAAGTATGATAAAGACTTGTGCCAAAAAAAAATAAAGGAATATATACTTTTAGAATTCAAGGACAAATATATCATTACGTAAATGAACTTCTTCCCATGGATTCTAGCCCTTCTTATCTACAATTTTATTTTTATGATACTGAAAATGAGATACAAAATCGCTTTAAAATATCAGATGAGCTTTCTCAATCAATTGTTGAAAAATTAGTTCACATTTTAGAGATAAATTCATACGCAATTTTTTTTTGAGGTTTAACCAATGTTGCTAATTTGGAAAGTCGTGAGATAAAAATTGCATGTAATTTGGGTATGGATCAAAGAGTTTATAATGATCCAACGGTATCGCAAGTTGCTGCGATTTTGGTTAATGATGAACAGTCTAATATTGGCTTTCGTGATATATATGTTTATGCCCATTCTGGTAGTAAGCATAGAGTAAACTATTATTTTGGATGTTATGATCCTCTCCAATACCCTATGTTATTCCCTAATGGAGAGAGCGGCTGGTATCAAGGTATTGAAAGAGTTACTAAATAGGATAGAACTCATGATGTTTCTTCTATTGATCTTATGCTTGATGTCCATTTTGCTGATTCTCCTGAAGAAATATTGAATAATGAAATTACAGGTTTGAAATGTAAATTGTTTCTTCATTTTAATTTCTTTATTTAGTTTGTTTATTATTAACGTTTATTTTCTTTCCTATATTTTCAGTTTTACACAAAAAACGAAGACGATTGCAATTGGCGTGAATACTATTCTTATAAACTACAGGTAAGGCCATTAGATAATTCCATATTGCTACATGTTGGTCGCCTTTTGCAACAATATGTAGTTGACATGTATGTTAAAGTTGACTCTTCTAGATTAGATTACTTCCGTAATAATCAAACACAGATACACAGTGAGCTTTACCAAGGAATTGTTGATAGTGTACAAAATGGTGAAACTACAGGTTCGAATGTAGGTCGAAGGATTATTTTGCTATCATCGTTCATCGGTGGTCCTAGAGATTTGAATAAAAGATACATGGATGCAATGACATTAGTTCATAAATTTGGGAAACCTGATATCTTTTTTACAATTACATGCAATTCCAATTGGATTGAAATTAAGCGAGAGTTAAAATTTTGTGATGAAGTTCAGAATAGACCTGATTTGGTCTTTCACATCTTTAGATCAAAATTAGAAGAGTTGAAAAGAAATTTATTCAATGAACATGTATTTGGATCAGTAGATGCATATATATATGTTATTGAATTTCAAAAAAGAGGTTTACCGCATTCTCACTTCCTAATTATATTGAAATCAGGCTCAAAAATTATTTCTCCTGAAAGGGTGCTAAAATTCCTAATAGTGCAAAGTATCCTTATTTACACTCCGTTGTTGTCAAACACATGATGCATGGTCCTTGTGGTGTTTTAAATCCAAATAATGTATGTATGGAAAATGGTGGAAAATGTAGAAGCTGTTATCCGCATAACCACAGTTCACATACTTCTTTTGATGAAGCTTCTTATCTGAAATATAGAAGGCGAAATGATGGTAAGAAAGTTAAGGTTAGAAAATATTTTCTTGATAATAGATGGGTTGTACCTTATAATCCTTATTTATTAGCTAAATATGACTGTCACATGAATGTAGAAATATGTTCAACAATAAAAGCTGTTAAATACTTGTACAAATACGTTTACAAAGGACATGACAATGTTAGTTTCTCTTTGAGTGATGAGAATAAGCTTGACAATATGGATAAAATAGAAAGGCTTCAATCTGGTAGATGGATTTCTCCCCCTGAAGCAACGTGGAGGATATATGGATTCACTATGTATGAAATGAGTCCAGCTATTATTTCGTTACAGTTACATCTAGAAAATAAGCAATTGGTTACATATAAAGATACTGATAATTTTACAAAAGTTATTAGACAAGATTTCTTCCAAAAAACCATGCTTACCGAATTTTTTACAATGAATGTTACTAATCATGAAGCAAGAAAATTGTTGTACAGAGAATTCCCTGAATATTTTGTGTGGGATGCACAACATAAGTGTTGGACTGTTAGGAAAAAAAAGGGTACTGTGTTTGGAAGGGTTGTAGCAGCAAGTCCTAGAGAAGGAGAAATATATTACTTGCGAATATTGTTAAATCATGTTAAATGACCACATCTTTTGAAGATCTTAAATTTGTGAACGGTATTTCAGTCAAAACTTTTCATGAAGTTGCATTATTACGAGGTTTTGCTTAGAGGGAATAATAATTGTGAGCTATGTTTACAAGAAGCTTGTAATTATCAAATGCCTAATTCGTTACGCCGCTTGTTCGCAACTCTTTTAGCATTTTGTGGTCCTGATGATCCAAAAAAACTTTGGAACCAATTTAAAGAATTTATGTTTGAAGATTATTTGCGAAAAAATATGAGTATAATTGATGCACAAATACATTAAAGTCTATAGATTCATATTTAGAACCACTTGGCAAATGTTTGAATGACTATGGATTAGCTATTTATGATGTTAGTATCCAGCATGATGAAATATTAGAAAGACTGGTTAATGTAGAATTGGAGATATTGATATCTGAGAGTGATGTTTCATGTGCTAGTAGTCTTAACCAAGAGCAAAGAGCTGCTTATGATGCCATTCTAAGTAAAGTCTTTAATAATGTTGGTGATATGTATTTTATTGATGATCCTGGTGGAACAGGAAAAATATTTTTATATCGTGCATTACTTGCAGCTGTTAGATCAAGGAATTTAGTTGCTTTAGCAACTGCATCGCCAGGAGTGGTTGCTGGCTTGTTGCCTGGTGGTCGAACAACACATTCAATGTTTAAAATTCCACTTTATATTCTTAATGATAGTGTTTGTGCAGTAAGTAAACAATCTGCTTTGGCTAGTCGTTTAAGAATGACACGACTAATTATATGGGATGAAGCTCCAATGATAAATTGTCGGGCTGTAGAAGCTTTAGATGAAATGTTAAGGGATATAACTAACACTGACTTACCATTTAGTGGAAAAGTAATAGTTTTAGGTGGGAATTTCCGACAAATTTTGTCTGTTGTCCAAAGAGGGAGTAAAGAAGATGTAATTGTATCAAGTTTAGTTAATTCTTATCCGTGGCCTCATTTTACAAAAATAAAATTAGTTCTAATTATGTGAGCTCTCTTAGATCCTTCTTTCTATGAATATTTACTTCAGATTGGAAATGGAATAGAAAAAGAACATTCTTGTGGTATGGTTAAGCTTTGGTCTACTATGACTCTACATTATGAAGAAGACAATATTTCATTACATTAATTAATTGATGTTGTATTTCCTAATATAGATGACTATTTAAAAAACTTTCGCTGTATGATTAATCGAGTTATTTTAGCTCCAAAGAATGAACATGTTGATGAGATCAACAGTATTCTCATAAATCGTTTCCCAGGGGATGCTTATACTTATTATAGCTTCGACGAAACATTAGATAAACAGATCAATCCATGCAAGAAGACTTCTTCAATTCATTGACCCTAAATGGTATACCTCCGCATCAATTAGTTTGAAGATTGACTGTCCTATTATATTGCTCCGAAATATTAATCCCACAGAAGGCTTGTGTAATGGAACAAGAGTGATATGTAAAAACTTTGAACAAAATGTCATTTGTGCAGAAATTGCTACTGGAGAATACAATGGCAAGAAATGTTTTTGCCCCGTATCCCTTTTATATCACTTGAATCTGATAAAACAATATTTCTATTTAAAAGAACACAATTTCCTATATGTCCGTGCTTTGTAATGACTATAAACAAATCTCAAGGACAAACTTTAGAATATGTTGGCATATATCTTTTAGAACATGTATTTTCACATGGATAATTTTATGTTGCATTGTCAAGAGTAAGAACGAGTGCGTGTATTAAAATTCTTGCCAAACCAATCTTCTTCAGTCAAATCCATGCTCAATGGGCCAAAAACGTTGTTTACCATGAAGTTTTATCTGTAATTATGTAATTTTTTTTGAAGTTCTTCTCTATACCTTACCATATTTACTGTTATATTAATTTGAAAGTACAATATAACTCTTATTATACAACAAACATTACTTTATTCAAATTCCATGAATAACTAATCCTTTTTTCTAAGTTGTAGGTCTTAATCCATTTTGATCTCTTCTTTCATACCAATTGTTATAACCAATTGTTTATTGTTTACTTCCATGTTCTTTTTAATTGTTTATAAGAAATATAACATTGAAAATTGTTGTTTCTGACCAACAAACATTTCATGAATATGCACTATATAAGGTTAGCTATTCTTCTATGCTGTAGTTTTATTCACCTATAATTTGCATGCCAACTTATTTTTGGAGACTTCTATCTTATACTATCCTTCTCATTTATGTTGATTATATCATCATAGAAGGGAATGATTTGACATATATCAACAGTTTAAAAGAAGTCTTGATAATTATTTTAAACCGAAGGATTTGAGAATTCTAAAATACTTTCTGGGCTTGAAATGGCAAGGTCTTCAAAGGGCATTGCGCTCTGCCAACAAAAGTATGCATTAAAGATCTTCAGTGGGGTCGAAGCCTAGAAAGTTTCCCATGTTGCAGAGTTCTAAATTCGTTAAGGATGAGGAGAACCACTTGATGATCCAGGAATGTAGATTGGAAGGCTACTGTACTTAACAATTACAAGACATATCTATCGTTCTCAGTGCAAGTTTCGAGCCAATATCTGGGATGTCCTAGAAAGCCGCACTTTCTCCATGAAAAAGCATGACTGAATCCATGAAAAATCTAATAAGAATTAAACCAATTTCAATGTAAATTTATAAGAATGAAAACCTAAATTCTAGCATTGTTTGACAGTGAAAAGATCAAAATAACTGAATAAAAGATATGAAATCACCAATTCCAACCGAATTCCTTCGTAGCTTCACCAAGATCTTTAGTTCCTCATGTGTTTCTTGAGCCAAATCAATGAATGAATGGTGTAGAATGAAGAATAATCCTCAATGGAATGTTTTTGGGGTCTTTTTCTAGGCTTCTCGCGGCCCAAAACATAAATAGAACCCTAATTTGCGCGGCGCGGCGCAGGGGCACCTGTTTTGAGCGCAGGGGCGCCCGTCTTCCTTTGGACTGGCGCAGGGGCGCCACTTTTGGGCGCAGAGACGCCAATACCCCCTGTAAACATCTGCACATGTTTTCAATATTTTCATCATAACTTCTTCTCTCGATGTCCGATTGAGGTGATTCAAGATGCGTTGGGAAGCTAACTCAAAGGCTACAACTTCGATTTAGATAACATCTTCCAATTCGATCATCTACTATGTCAAAAATTGGTATCAAGATGAGACTGAAAATCGATGCAAAACTTTTCAACTTGAAAGTTGATATGTGATAATGTCTTGGCTATATTTCATCCCTTTGACTTCTTTCTTCATCCAATTGGCCTCTAACACTCTCAAGTCTTCATCGTGAGGTTCGATACAACTTTCGAATATTTNTGAAAGTTGATATATGATAATGTTTTGGCTATGTTTCATCCCTTTAACTCATTTCTTCATCCAATTGACTTCTAAACTCTCAAATCTTCATCACCAGATTAGAAACAAGTTTAGAGTATTTACACTTTAGTCCCTGAATTTTCACTTTCTTCTATTTTGGTCATTTCTCACTTGTTTCTCCTTATTTCCGCTACATTCATCACTTGTCCTGCAAAACATAAATTACATAGAATTAAGATATATTCCAACATATTAATCAACAATTTTTCCTGTTTTGACAGTGAAATAAGTGTGTGAAAACGCACTTATCAACTTAGAAATCAATATTTCCATGGTATGAAGAGAATTAGTATGAATGTGCTTTCTGAAGCATTTCATCTCTGTGAAAATGAAGAGGATAAATTTAAGCTCGGATTGGTGATGTTAATAGAGTGTGTTTTGAAACCGACGGGAAGAAATATTGATTACAAAACACTAGGCATGGTTGAGCAGATTAATGACTTCCTTCAATACCCATGTAGATGTAAAGCATATTTTGTTTTGTTAAACTCACTGCAAGAATCTCAACTGGAAAGAGTTCACAGATTAGAAGAAAATGAACAAAATGAATGTAAATATGCATTGCATGGATATCCACTTGCATTCCAGGTATCTTTTTCTATTCTTCTATTTTTCACAAATGTAAATATAGTTTATATATATCTAATATTTATAATATTTATATTCAATTATCTTTCAGTATTGAATATACGAAGCTTTTTCACAGATTGGAGAAAAAATTGGATGTCATAGATACAAAACATTGCAATGTCCAAGAATGCATAGATGGAAACAGAATAAATTTTGGACATAGAAAACAGTTAGGCAATTTTTGGATAACGAAGAGGTAAAATTATATTTGTTTATTACATTCATAATATTATATTTCTTTGTCTTTCTCCAACAAATCATTTGAGTATTTCAATTACAGATTCAAGTAATTGCAGTCTTAAAGCCTACTGATGAAGAATTGCAAACAACGTGGTATACAACTCTTTCACTCACAGATGACAATCAACATAATATACTAGATGTCATTGTCAATGGAGATATCAACAATGTAGCACAACAAATCCCTGAAAACATGCCTGATCCTATAACATATACTTTGGTTGGAGTTGGAGTTGGAGTTAGAGCTGGCCCAAGTTCTAGCTCCAATTACGTGACTAGAGAAGAAATGGAGGAGATGCTGAATGTATATAGGCAGCATGTAGTATCAGATGTATCATATTTGTGCAACAGTTTGAAAACAAACATTGTTGAAGAATCAAGAAGACATGATAGCCAATATGAAGCAATTCTTCGCAACCAGCAACAATTGTTTGAACAACAGCAAAAATGGCAGCAAGACCACTTTCAACAACAACAACAATAACAACAACAACAACAACAACAACAGTGGCAACAATAACACTACCAAGACATGCAATCGAGCATGCAAAATTACGTGGATACCAGTTTGATTTCAGTGAGGTCTTACATAGATGAAGAAAATAGCAATATGATGAATAAATTATCAAGTTGGGAATCAAATATGGAAGTTGTTATAGCTTCCCTCCAACAACATATTCATGTCCATAGAAGTCCAGTTCCAAAGGATGCCTCAACATCTCAACAGATGGAAGATGTTGAAAGGTTAACCAAAAAAAAAAAAGGTAAAAGAGAAAAAGTACAATCTCAACAGATGGAACTTCAATGTCATATTTCTCTTCTTTATTTAATTTTTTTTTAAACAACAATTTCCAGAATATCTAAATTATTTTCATTTGTTTATGCTTTCTTCTATAATTACTTCCGATGTAGACTATGGTTCTAGTTGCATTAAGGACATGCGGTAGTGTAGAAATTTTGACAAGGTTTATGTCACCACGGAATACTTTACTGTCGCTGGTCATGGATGATATTGATTGTGGTATGCCTTTCATCTCTCAGAATATGTTTCGATCCGATACTACCCGAGAGACGGAATGCTAGAACTTTAGTTTTACCATTTTAATGTCTTGGAGATATTTGTGTGCATCTTTTGTCTTCGACACATTTATTCACCAACTTATTGAATGTATTCAAGGAGATTACTAACAGTGAAAACCTTTTTTTGCATGACTGCAAATAAAGTAAATTATTTTCTTTAGTGCCAAAGAAACTAAGCTGTTTGCATTGATATTCATCATTTTTGTTCCGATTAAACACTTGATCCTGTTTCATAGAATGTATCTAACTTGTTCAAGCGTGAAAAATGTAGTGCCTTTTTCCTTTTATATATATTTTGCTTACTCTCAATTCCTTTGCACAAGTTCATTTGAGTGTGAAGGAAATTCAGTTTAACGAAAGGTTGAGGTTGTTACTTCCATTCAAGTAAGTCGTGATTCAAATGTCGATCAAGTTATAAAAGGTATTGATCCACATTATCAAAAAATATCTTTATGCCACTATAATTTTCTTGTTTTCGTTACTACTATTACATATGGTATAGTTTGTTGAGTTTCAGTTGTTTCGATGTATATTCATAGGTACAGTCTATTCAGCCTACATGAATGTAAAATTTTATTTCTAGCTACAGCACAATATTTTGAGCCATTGCTAACCAAGCAAGCCGTGGCTGCTGCCGATGAGGATAATTTGCATTGTTAACTAGGTCCACTCCTTCATATGGTGATAACTATACTACTTGTAATGCCTTTGGCCTCGTGATTCCCAATGTTACCACTATCTTTCATTATGACAACAGCTAAGAATTCCATCCTTGCACATTTTAGAGAGTGTTTTATATGTATGGAATTACAAATGTTTGTTGTTTGTCTTGCTTCGAATTAAACTAACTCCTACATGCATCATCAGACAACAAAACCATCAACCAACATCGGTTCCAAAATAAGATACTTCATATCCGGTATATTTTAAAAGTCGACAATAATCAGCTAACATGCAACGCACATTTCCTTCACTAGTAGACTGGAAAAGTATACATCTATTTATATAAACACGAATCAATCAGATATTATATTTCTCCATCTTTGTACAACAGAGACCGCTACCTGATATTGTCTAGCTAATGCTAATGGAATCGATAGAAACCGACTTGGATGCATCTAGATGATTAAGTCGGCACGTGCCCAGAAGGAATTCCGGCAGCTCTTCCGGTGTGTCACCCTGCAAGCTCAATTTAGGAAATTTCCATAACTAATCTAAAAGAGAGAGCAAGACACCCCTTGTTGCACCATCTTATCTAAAACCTTAAATTAATAGAGACAAGATAAACTTATTCATAAAGCATGTTTGGCTAAACCTGAAAAACATAAAATACTTTTTTGAACAGTTACTTTGATACTGAAACGTAACTTTATAAAAAAAAAATAAGGTTGAACCCCAATCTTGAGGGGCCCCCACCGCCCTGCCCCTAGAGCATCGTGGAGGAGGTAAATCAAGGGATGTGCCTCAACAGGTCAGGATACAAGAGCTGCTATACTGGTGCCCACAAAGAGTCCAATTCCATACCTTGTAAGAGGCAGGAATCGAACCCTCACACTGTAGCTGCCAGCTTAGCTGAGACGTAACTTTATAGCTTAAACATATGTTTGCCTAAGCTTAAAAGATACTTTAAAGTACTTTTATTTTTTTTAGGCTGAGCCTAACATGCTTCATCTTCAGCCTCTCTCGTAATCTTTTCACCCCAATGTCACACTTTTTTGCATATATTGTAGAACATAATTTCATTATTCAGTAAGGCATATAATGGCTTAACAATTGGCAGGAATCATTTGTGTTAGATGGAGATTTTGGTGCAAATAAGGTGGCCCTTTCTCCTTTATTGAACGACACTCTTCAGAGGAACTATCATTTCAGACATCTAACTTAAGGATAATGTTGTTTTACCTGTATCAAAAATGCTATTTCTATAACAAGATTGTTGAAGTATCGAAGAGCGAGACTGAATACTCTCCTTGCCACAGTTGACGAACCAACATCGATATCAACCTGAAAATTCAGATCCGTTGTGAAGGTAAGATACAAAGATATTGTGATTTTCAATTTACAACGTGCATCTTAAAAGATATCAATATCTGAAAATCTCGTATATGAAGTTCAAGCAGCATATAGTTTTTGCATTTGACCTCCAAGTAGTTATCT
The DNA here is from genome assembly GCA_903798405.1 of Fraxinus platypoda. Classification (NCBI taxonomy): domain Eukaryota; kingdom Viridiplantae; phylum Streptophyta; class Magnoliopsida; order Lamiales; family Oleaceae; genus Fraxinus; species Fraxinus platypoda. Next base: position 15,617 of record CAIGRT010183709.1, read on the forward strand.
CCTCGAAAATAACGGACTTCAAGTGCCTGACCTATCAAACATGGTTTCTTTCGAACACTCTGCTTTACTATCCAAGGTCCCTACATACAATCAGCAAAATTGCGTAAGCTTTGCCAGTCCAGAGAAGTATGCAGAGTAAAATTTGACAGCATTAAATTTTGGAGAAGTGATGAAGCAGGGTAAAAATTTTATGGTAAAATTGCATGATTGTTCCAGAACCTATGGTCTCTTTAAAAAGTTGGTTCCCAAGCTTTAACGGAGCATTTTAGTCCTGAACCTTCCACAATTTTGAGAAAAGCAGTCCCAGTGGATGCAAAACCATCTATTTGACTGTTCAATGGGTGAATTTGGATAGTTAACATCCAATGGGACTACTTGTAAAACAATATTGGAAGGTTGAGGACCAAAAATATCATTAGGGAACAACTTGCTACAGAGATCATAGGTTGGGGGACTAACGCTCCAATTTTCCAAATTCCTATTCTTAGACTAATATTCGGTTACGTGTACCAACCTCTGATATGTATGGTATGAGCTTGAACCTTGAATTTCTAAAAGCATCATCTCCACTGACAAAGGACTCCAACAAAGGTATTTCATGGAAGGGGTTTTCTAGCATGTAGTATAGTGCCAGATTGTAGGCGGTTGTGCCTGGCATCTGATTCAAATACCAAACATAATCCGTACATTGAATGCTAGGTGAACTGAAGATGAAATAATAAAAGCAACAAATACCTGTATGTTAACGATAAAAAAGAACTCGGGTCCTCCCTGATCTGCATATCTCTGCAAAATTTTAATTGAATTAGTATTACGTGATCGTAAATTTGACAGGGCTCTATTATTCAAACTACACACCGTTGAACTTATCTATGTATCAATCTATACACACACACACACACACACAAAATCTATATGTCTGCATGTGTGTAATCAAGTGAATTGACTGTGAAACTCAAAGAGTTGTTTCAATAGAGATAAGATTCCAGAAATAAAATTTATTTGACGACTTATTCGTGGATTGATGACATATTGTGGAACTTGGGGATCTTTTAAACTGTTGAAAATAATATGTTAATTAAATTGTACGGATTTTGGGGTTTGGAGGTGAGGAAAGATTAAGACGGGAAAAATAAATTGGACATATTGTATTCCATAATCAAGAATATATGTCTTTAGATGGATTGGATATGTTTAGGTTGATGGCAAGGTATAATGAGCTTAAGTGGATAAAACCCACACCAAATTCATTCTGATAGAAAAATGGAACGACCATTAGACCAACCGTGCTATGATACTGACTGTATGGCCATAAAAGTTCATAAGATGAACATAGCAAACAATTGGAGGTGTTACCAATTGAGAATAGAACAAGGATAACTTAGATGGTTAGAGTATGCCTTGTTTAGAACTCAAGACAAACAACTTCAAAGAGAGTGTGATGGACTAAAACTAACATGGCTCGAGTTGATTAAAAAAAGAGTGACTTCATTTGAAAATGGATAGCTTTTTGGATCTATACAGAACAGTGAAAAGGATGTATGTAATCGAACTACTTAAATTCTCTCTCTCATTGTTGTGTGTGCGCGTGTACAACCGTGTCTGTAGAAAATAAATAACAGTATAACAGACCTGAACAATTCCTCCAGGGCGTCCGGCAAGATTATCTTCACGCTTGTCAGATCTTAACCAATCTGCAGCAACCATTTCCATCAAAGTGCCTTCTGCCTTGATCTGATAAATCAAAGTAATTTCCAAAACTAAAAAGTGAAAAATGATCTAATTGCAAAAGGGAAACCTGTATCTTATGACTTGCATGTACAAATCTCTAAAATCCATAAAAAGAAATGAAAATAATGAACGTATATTAATCTCGGTGGAGTTGGTAAGAGGAATACAAATGTTCACAAAAATTATGAAATACTGGAAAAGTAAAGCTTGATCATCTTCATCTGAGAGAGAGAGAGCGGAAACAAAAATCTTTAATTCAATCATTTAAATTTTTTTATAATAGATCATTTCAGCAAAACCCCTCCAAACAGTTAGTTTCTCTTCTCTTCAGTCTTGCTCACCAATTTAAAAATTGCTGCCTCGAGAAATTTGTTTTCATAGGAGTCCTCTCTTTCGTTTGTCTCTCATTTAAATGACATAAATTAACAATTATCTTCATGGATATTATATAAAAACTCCATACAAATTGCCTTTCACACGACAAATTTAAGCCTAACATATTTACCAGAACATGAAGGAAATCAAAATGCAACCTTTCTATTATCTTCAAAATAACCATCACCACGGATTGAAAATGGGGATGGATCTGCAGCTGCCCAACTACAAGGCATATTAAAACTTGAATCTTTTGGAAGTGTGTCACCGTAAGAGCATGATACACTGTCTCTCTGTGACATTTCTAGCAAGTCCGTGTAACCCTTTCTCTGTACTGCAAACATTGCAAATATTCTAGTCATCCCTAAATCATGTACTTCTTGGCAGCATACATTCACATATTCATTTAACGTGGTAAAACACTCTATTAGGCACTCAACTTTAAACAAAATTTCTTGTTAGACAACGAACTTCATTTTGTTCCATGTTAGTCACTGTCGTTTGTTTCTCTTATTCGAAGTTCATGCCACATCAGATATCCCGTGAGGAAAGCTAACAGATTTTAACTGAGTTCTAAACTGAACAAAAAGCAAATTTTGGAACAGAATAGAGTTCGGTAACTAACACGAGATTTCGCGACAAGTTGAGAGACTAATAGTGTGTTTTAACAGAGTTTTAATCATCTTAACTACACTAACCTGCAATATCATGCAACTTTTTGACGAAGTAGGCAGCGGATGGCAATTTTGGCTGGTACTTGTCCTGCACATCCCAAAGTGAAAGCACCAAGTCATACATAGTGATACTAACTATTATTTGCATGACATATGAAAAAACTAAAATTAAAAAGGGATCCACTTTACCGCTGCCTAGAATCGATTTTTTTGAAGAATAGCCCTACCAGACGAGCTAAAACTTATCTATTTAATTAGAAGCAAACATTTAAAGCCTAGCCATATATACTCTATATGATTTTCCATAATCAAACTCCATACACAATAGAAGTAGATAGTTTCACCTATGGAAAATTGAGTCGTTATTCAAGGCAGAGCCAAATTAGAAATTATCCCACTTAAAAGGAAAAAAATGAAGTGACATGGCTAATATAATGATTGTCATTTATACGGTAAACAAATGGATGGTACCACCCCCTAAAGTATGACAGTCATAATCACAATTAAAATCACTAGTTAGCCAAAATTAGAACCTATTCCACTTGGGAGAAGGTCCCACCACAAACAATAAATGCAGAAGTTTCCTTGTATTTTCAAATTGTAACTTATGTAGAAAGGTGAGTATGTACAACAAGCTAAATAATGACAGAATAGAGAACTGATACTAGAAGCACAATTCAGATGCTATAAAGGAATCATTCTCATATTTGAAGTGGAACACCATGTGGAGATTTGATTTACACTGGCAGGTAAATTGGCTTCTGAAACATGAGGGAGATGGGAAGCAGAAGATCATGTGATGAACATTTTTATTGTAACGGATCATTAATCACCTGAAAGTCAATCTAACTCAAAATTCTTTCTCATGATCAAATCATTATGACATGTTAAAGTCTCTTGTGCTGACCAAATAAGACAAGCATCCGAAGAGCACGAGAGGGTGAAAATATAAAAGGAAAAAAGTCACTGATTCTCATTTCCACGCAGAAACATGTTTCAGAAAGAAGAAAAAAAAAAAGGAAAGAGAGAACAGAAAGCCACACATCTTGATTCCCCCTAATCACCGACTAAGCAGTAAATCATTTGGATCGTCAAAATTTTCATTTTTCATATTTCGGAAGCATATCTTAAATGCAGTACGGGAAATTAAGAGCCAAATGTGTCATCGTAGAATTGTTTTTCTTTGTACAAGTAAATTTCATAGTTGGGAAAAACGTAAGGACGAGGTTCGATAGGATGTGCTTCAATTCAACTAAGAGACAGAACATTTTAATCAAACTGCAAGTTTGAATTTAAAGAGAAAATACCATATAACATAGTTCTGGACTCGTGTTAACCGACCATCCATTAAATGGTTGATCATCATCTGATGGTTCAGGAACATCAAAAAACTCATCCTCTGCATCATTCAGTCCTCCAAGACTTGAAGACCCTGAAACTGGTTTCTCAGACTCGTCCTCTGTGTTACTAGCTGTCTTTTTTAAGTCAACTTCAGTTTTAATAACCTCTTTTTCCCTCTGAGGCATCCAAATATCTTTTGTCAGCTTTCCTGATAAAAATTCATAAGAACTATATCCTGCTTTTGCTCTGAACAACTCTCTTAATGCTGCAAAACACAAAAAAGATCCAGTCTGCTGTGGAAATTCGAGTTGAAAAGTAAGTCATGATAAAAATGGCGTGCTTCATACCTGCAACTCTCCCAAGCATACGTATAGTTATAGATCTTGCAGATGTTTGCCTTAGATAGGATGTCCAGATCCTCCAATCTATAGCGAGCATGTGTTTAACAACACATTCTTTACCTTGTTTTGCAGGAGTTATCACATATCCACCACCTGCTTATCACGTTGTAAAAATAAAAAATGAAAAATTATTGCACAAGAAAACTTACAGATACATTAGGTTAAGCACAAGCCACAGCGAACTTCAATAGGAGTAAAGAAAATAGGATATCATTGATTTCAATTAGGAACATTGTTACCAATCCTACATCTGCAAGATATTCTTGAACAACAAATGTTAAAAGTAAATCTGAGCTTTGGTAAAGGATATATTCAGGACCATTTGTACTGTGGGATAAACTGTTCTTAAGTTGGTAATCTGGAGGAACCATGCATATCAAGGATTTTTGATATATTGGTACAGTTTCAAAGCTTAAAAACAAGTATAAGTTTACTTCTAAGTTTTTGCTTCCGAATATATTTTGATAACTTACTTTTTCCTTCCCTTTTAAGTAAAAAATAGTTATTTAAAGTTTGTTTTAAACTTTGACCAATAAACAAACTACTTACTTTAAAACTTGTGTATATCACTAATGTGTAAATGTTCTAAGCTTAGGCAAGCATGATCTAAGATCGGTCTTGAGTTTTTTATTAAGCAAGACTTTCACTTAATCCATGTCAATTCACGCATTTTCACAAACAACTAGGTTATGAGTTAAGCTTTCTCCATTTATCATTTATTCTTCTAGTTTCTCTGGAAGGAGTGGAATCGTCTTCTGATAATTTTCTTTATGTTCCCCATCTTTTCAAACAGCACCCTTCATGAGAAAGCAAACAACAAGTAAAAACCTATTTCGTGGTTGGAACTAAAAGTCAATCAGTTTCTCAAGAGAAAATAAATGAGAAACTGTTCGATTAACAATATATCTTACATCAAAGAATTACTGAAGATGAAATAATCATCTCATCAGTCTACAAATTCATTTCATATTCTCGTGTCTCAACTCTTATGATGCATGACTTGTCTGTAAGATGCCATTATCATTATTGGTAGAATAAAGGCATTCAAAAATTCCAAGCCAAGCATAATTACTTTTAAGGCGAGCACGGACATATCCATGTTTGGGCGGACAGTTCCTATGGAAGACTGAGTGATAGAGAATAACTGCAACCAAAGCAATAGAACAATTCAGGAAAATAGTAACTTAAAAGTTATCAAACTCATCAATTTGTCAGTTACAAAGCACCATAAGTTCCATCATCTTCTCTTCTCCAAGAACGTTGCAAAAGCAAGTCCCTTCTTTTCATTGGCCTGAAAGCAGGAAGTACATGTTTGATTAGCAGTATAAGATCACATTGGGAAATATAATACACCAAACTTTAATTTCTTTTTTCTTATTTATCACCACCATTATATCGGATCCGCCTTATCAAACATGCTAGAAGGTGTTTGTCAACTATATAAATTCTAAAATGGAATTTCCATAAAGTTACAAGTCTGACCGTGGTAGCCAATTGTTATATAGCTGGATGTGAACGATATCCTTATGACCATCAAGGTGCTCAACCACACTGCCTCTGTAGAAACAGTAATCCCATCTGTAAAAGAACACTTAATAGTTAATAGGTCAACCCAACAGTGATGTGCCTCTTTAAGGAAACTCAATTTATCACGCTGCCTAATATACTGATTTCATTTAATTGGTAAATATTTATTCTTAATGTCAAATGTTTTCTTACAAATTGAAAATATCGATTGCCCAACAAGTATTAAGTTAAACTAGTCCAGCATTCATTTCAAGTAGCTGCTGGACAATGATTAAGTTTTCTAAGAACTGAATTTGATAACTCTGAAACTCTTCATCCTCAAAAGTGAAGGAATCAAATCAGACTACACTGATAGGGCATTGAAAGTGCACAGCTGTTACAAGTTTACCTAAATCCATGAACAAATGCAGTGCATTTTGTTAACAGATGCAACATTACCTACTACTTATGTTTCCTTCACTACAAAATAACAATACTTAATTATGGTTATACGGAGTATGAAGCCTTAGATTTTGGGTAAAAGGGAAAGTTCCAGCAGTTTTACTCTGTTCTCAAGGGACCAAGAGACATAAGGGTGCCGAAAACAGCTTCTGAAGTTCCATCTATGACTCCAACTGCCATGATAGATGGGTGATCGTCCCAATTCTGAGAATAAAATGGAGATATATATGGAGTACAGATGTAATCATTCAAAGGATCAACCAAAACTAAGTCACAAGAAAATTCTACCTTTCCCTTGGAATCCCTGCATTTTGCCTCTCTGAACAGTCGTAATCCTGAAGGGACAACGGAATACAAATATCAAGTGTAATTTTTGAATAACGCGTAATTTTCACAAAAAAAACACTTAACTTTCAGTCCTTACCATTTTGACAACCAAAAATTTTCCACGGCGGAGGTGCAATGACATCTGATGACATTGCATCGACATGCACAGCAGACACAGAAGTCCAGTCAATGGAACTTTTGTTAGCCTTTCTCTTTGAATTACTGAAGGTGGCAAAACAATGGTAAAGTAAATGATGTGGGCAGGGAAAACTTTATAGAATGAGTAACCTTAACCCCCCCACCCCCCCACAAAAAATAAATAAATAGATAAAATAAAAAGAGGAAATAACTGAATGAAGGGTATTGCTGTTCCTATACAAAATGCAAAAAGTTGAAGATATTCCCACAAAAATCTGAATTATCAAACTTCCGATTTTGAAATAAGCTACAGCAAAATTTGAATTTTTTTTAATCTTTGTGGTAAAATGAAATTGATTCAGATGACTTGAAAATCAGTGGAAGTCTAGATACAGTTATTGAAGATTCTCATCTTGAAACATTGTCGGGGGATTCAAGAAGAGCAATGTAATCTCACCTTAAAGGCTGCCATATCCTTCTTGATGAATCTTCTGAATTTTTTACTGGGTTAAGTGTAGCATCCTGTAAACAATGGATCCACCTAGCAGCTTCCTCTGAACTAGTAGCCCCCAACTAAAGAATTTGAACTATAGGGTCATCCACCAGTTTCTGTATTATCAGCTTACTCAATAATGTAAAAATGAATACCTTCAGCTGATCATTATGATTAGAACTACTGTACAACGTGAGAATGAAAAACACCTGCAAGTTACAAGAAAAATCATATATAAGTATAAAAGTAAAGTCAATTTCAATCTATCATTGATGAAACATGAGACAATTTTAAATCCCACTTTTCTACGATGGCTCTCTCTTCCATTATCCGTAACTCGAATGCAGGAGTCTATCATTGCACTTCTCACAGGCTCCTGACACAAGAAAGAGTCAATTAATAACACATCAAATAAGGTCAGGATCCAAATGATGCATTATTTATGTAGTCATCACGTATCCATCTTGTAAAGAATTAGCAAGACAGCACAACAGTTATCCTCGTGTCTGCTATATTAACTACAAATTTTAGAAAAATAAACACAAACATGGACCAAAAACTGTATTTACCCAAAGATATTCAATTCATATCAACACATACATATACATAATACATACATGCATACACCATATACAAAAGATACATTTATGTAGATATTGTGTGTGTATATATATGTGCTTTAATCATAATAATTTCATATTACATAAAATAAGAAGTACCTCTGTTTCAGAAGAAGGGATTGATTTAAAGCTCTTGAGGCAGTTGTCTTCAAGAATAAAGTACCTTTTTCGCGAATAATGTAGCCCAAAACGGTTGAAACGAATCAGATAAAGCCACCCCTCCATTTTCCTTTCATTTTCTGCCATTTCAATGTCCCAAGATTCCCAAAAAGGAAAAAAAATTAAAAAAATCCCACCTTTTGTGATGTTCTCCTTTAATTCAAAAACCCATTTCAAGAAAGCTACAAAATTCCCTTTTTATCAAGTATCTACAAGCATAAACACATCATTAATTCACAATCACGTGAATATGCTGTATGTGTATGTATGTGTATATGTTTGTTTATATATAGAAATGAAGAGAATTTTGGGAAGGTGAGTAAGATGATGTATGATCCTCTGATTCTTGCAGAAGAATCAGAGCAAATGCAAATGCCAGTTTTTTCTTGGCAAACTGCGAATGTATGTACTCTCTCTCTCTCTCTC
>CAIGRT010183747.1:0-17845 GCA_903798405.1 Fraxinus platypoda
CTGTCGATTGTCGAAGAGTGGAAGAAGTCTATAGTAGCTGCGTGGGCTCAAGGCTGCTGTCGAAAAGCTATGGGCTGCTGTCGCTTGTCGAAACGTCGGCACCGAGGCGATTGAGAGCTGTGTGCGACTGACGGACTAAGGCTGAGCTGCTGGCTGCTGCGAAGGGCAAAGGCGGAGGCGGGAGGGGTTGAATTCAGGGGAAATCGAAATGGGAAAAGATTGAGGCCTGGGCTGGGGTATTTTGTTTTTGGAATGGGCCGCTGGGTAAGTTGTATTGGGCCAAGTCTTGGGCTGGGATAAATTAGTTTAAAAAACAAAAAAAATTGTAAGCTAAATGGGTTGAGCCCAGAAGTTCAGGGTGGGCCTGTGCCCACCCTGGTCCTTACTGGGCTCCGCCCCTGAACCAGGCCAATTATAATAAGAATAATGCTAAAAGTACATAACCATTGACATAATGGTTCACATAATAGTGACGTGTCGATCAACCATTTGTTGATGTGTAAGTGTGAAATTTGAATTAAAGGCAGGATCATGTGCCACGTGTAATTATGTGAACCATTATGTGAATGGTTATGTACCTGTAGCATTACTCTTATAATAAAGCCCCCCGGATTAGGATAGAAGCCATTCTGAAATTTCAAAAGATGGAAATATTTTAAATATTTAGCAATCTTTCAATACATACATTTTTCTTTTTCTTTTTTATAATCTTCCATTTAAAAGAAAATTAAAAGATATTTTTTATGAACTTTTTTTAATTCCTAATTCATTTAAAATTTTGAAGCCTATATGGATTTACAAAAAAATTAAACTTGGACTCTAATACCAAATTGTAATGATCCAAATTTTATTAGAACTCAAATCGCTACTAAAATTTTTGTTAAATTTTATGAATGTAATGTCAATTTTGTATAAAGTTATGTATTGGTGGTTTAGTCAAGGTTATGTAAAAATTTCGTGTTCTTTATTTTGAAATAGAAGACTGAAATATTCTCGATACCGTAACTTACCTATACATATTTGAAAAATCATAAAAATATAAATTTGTAATTTCAGAAATAGAAAAATAATTCGTCCTACATGTTAAATTTCAAATTTGGTACGAGTAACACGCAATCTATATTTTCATTAAGAGCATAATTAAATATGATTTTGCACTTGACCTTAAAAAAAGCGAGATACAAAGAGTCAACAAGACAGAGCATTCACACTTATGCAGAAGCACATACACAAATATGCTAATGTGCCTGTAAGTTAAAAACTGTTTTCTGAGACAAATTTCCTCTAATTAACTTATAATTCAATTATTTACTTAATTAAGTCAATTCAAGCAATATTACATATGGGCTTAACAAACAGAAATTATTTGATCCAAAATGTGCCCTTAATATGTAGTTGACGAGAATATCAATTAACGCTATTTCACAACTTTTCTCAGTTCCAGTAACTAATCCCCTAAAAATTTCATGCATATCACATTTAATAAACAAATAATAAAATGTTGATTTCACCAATATAATTTAATACAAACTGAAATTTATAACCGATTAAATCATGTTTCAAAATCCTAAATAAAAGGTCCGTATGATAATAAGGCTAAAATTAATGCTGGAAATAAAATCTTTAGTCATGTTATACTTAATTTAATTTATTGAGTCTAATGAATTCAAGTACAACGACAGCAGCTTATCGCTCACAACCTACGACACTTTCTAACATGTGAGAAGTAGTGGAAAATGATGAATATATAAAAATACTCAATAGAACACAATTATTTGTGCTATCCCAAATAAAAGTATCAATTCATGCATCAAAATAGTCATGCCATCATATTATATCTTTAGAATATGATAAGAGCTTATAACATATTATATCATTTGTACCAGACGGTCAATATCATATCAATTCGTTACCATAACATTTATCAACATGAAATAATAAAATTAAATAGAATAAACCACTTGCACCTCGTTATCCTAACTTAAACCAATTGAAAAATCTCGATTTGATGCTCACAAAATTGCAGATTTTTGTGCCTCTTGAAATATCCCAAAAATTTGAAAATAATTTGCTTTCTTTCTAAAAGATAAGAGAATTAAGAAGTATAAAAGAAAGAAGGGAAAAAGATATGTATATGGAGAGATTTTGAAATGTGGAAAAGAACCGTGAGTTGATGCGATAATGTGAGGTGGTTAAAAAGTTAGTGAGAACATGAGAGAAAAATGAAGAGAAATATTTGGGATATTTTATTTATGGTTAGGATAAGAATTTAGTTACAATTTGAATTGATCTAAACATATCTTCCCACTAATATATATATCCAAACTACCGAAGCCCAACCCAAAGCTCACGCTTGAAATGGAGTGACCAAAATCCTCCAAAGATCTTTTGAAGATAAAATCTTATTGGAATGATTGATGTGACCTTCATTATGAGAGAGATTCTGTCAACATAGGTTGTAGGATGGCTACCTCTTTACGAACATTAAATGCGCCATAGGCTAGTTACATCGGATTGATGCCTAAGATGTGACGCTTTGGTAAAGCAGATAAAGCCACGTGTTACCTCATCCAATGGACATCACTTCATTCGTAACACTATAAATACTCCCCGTTGTATCATTTTGAAGGCTAATGCAATTGTAAACACTTGAAGCTATAGCTCATCTTTTCTCTTGTTCTATCATCCTTGGAATGTTTTGAGCTGGGACTGCAAGAACCTAGCTTGATCCTTCATGCCAGCATTTTCCAAGTTGGTCTTCTTGAAAGCTTCGGTTGGAAGCTTCTGATGATTATTAGAAGTTTCTACCTTCTTAGTTAGAGAAGTCACTTCGCACTCAAACTCATGGACCTCTTTCTTCAAAGCTTCATTATCGACTAAGGCAGAATCAAACTTTGCTACCTCTTCAGCACGCTGAGCTTTTAGTTCTTCTGTTCGACCCTCACCTTTTTGGTCTCTTCTTTAGCTTGTGCCAATTTTTCAACTGACTCCCGGTTGTACATTTGAATGTCCTTCGGAACCACTTGACACTCGAGGGTGACCCCAAAAGCCTTGACACTTTGGCTTACTAGGGTTGCCATGAGATCCACGGCATCGCAAGTGGCTATATAATTTTGCCACTATCTGTCCAGAATTGGTACAAATTTACAGTTGCTGCTTAAACCTCCGGTGACAGTATATCCAGAATCGCTGGGGCAATCTTCTCATCTTGCTCATCCAAAAACCTCAATGATTTTCTAAGGGTCCTCACCATACGCATTTTTCCAACGGCCTCAGAGGTCTGCTCCTCACACTTAGCAGCCTCCTCACTGGCCTTCCTAGCCCTCTGAACCTTTGCAGCTAAAAAAGAGGACTACATCGCTTGGCAGGTGGTGGGGATGGAGGCAACTGAGCCACTCAAGCACCTTATGTGCCGAACTTCTCAAGAGAAGAGCAGTAGTATGGGAGATCTTCCTCTTATTCTGAAGCTCCTTCCTCATATTCCCTTTCCCCATCTCTTGGGGCACATCTTCATCATTTTTCTCAACATGCTTTTTGCTGAGGCACTCAAGCCTCCCCCTAATACGCTTGGCACCACCGGAGGAGGGCTTTAAAGCTTTCCCCTAATATACTTTGCAAAAGACAGTAACAACTGTTAATTTCACTAGTATGAAAGGGACCAAAACTAAAGAACTTCAACATTTACCTCTGGAAGCCATAGTCCAAAGTCCATGAGGAATTTTTTACGGTCGATGAGGTGGTCGAAGTGGCGTGATCTTTGAGGGCGTCTGTAAATGTCCTTGACGATGTCCTACTCAGCCTGGGACAGTTCAAACCGATATCCTGAAATTGTACAACAAAAAACATCATTTAACAGTTAATGAAATGAAAGAACAAGTTTGAAAAATAGCTACTCACGGGCTTCGGAATATTGGGTTGGCACAGTGGCAGTTGGGACCTTATCCCCCTCAGTGATCTGCCATGTATCCCTCACCTAGAACTAGGATTCCTTCCACCCTTTGATGGAAGAAGGTAGGCTCACTACAAAAGAGGCATGGGCTCCCAGGGGATAATGTAATACCATCCTTTCGACTCTTCATTCCCAAGTATGCGAGGTTTGAAAATTGTCTGGAAGACGTGCAAAGGCATGTCTTTTGCCCATTCAGGTCTCCCTCCAAAGGAAGCAAACCCCTGCTAGCTGGCTCCACCCGTTTGGCAAAAACTGGGTCAGAGCTAATATGTAGGTCCTTAGCACCGCCCTAAAAAAAGGGTGTAGAGGTAGAAGCATACCTGCCTTGAACAAGTATTCATTGACGCCACACAACCCGTCCTCGGATAGAAGGGACGTTCATGAACCTTGTGTACTAAGAGTTTCATTGTATCTAGGATCCTATATTTTACCCTAATTAAGCCAACTTCTCATGGGTCACAACAGAAGCAATTTTCGAAGCCTCCCCACCCCGCTTCATAATTAATAGGACCCTTACTCATGACTCGCAAACCACTACCTGACCCATCTGAACTAGAAGCCAAGGGAACAAAAAAAGTGAGAAAAAGATGATGGAAAGAAGCAAACAAGTTACCTAATGAGAACGGACGAAAAAGCAATAAGAACACTGGTTGCTGAAAAAAAAATGATGGCCGAAGAGTTATGCTTGAGAGGATTCAAATTTCGGAAAAGTTAAAAATATGAAAATAGCAAGGTTTTGGCTTTTATAGGCAAAGCCAACGAAGTACAGTCATTAGATCTAGATCCATTCAATCCGAAGCATTGTATTTAAGTGAATCTATCTTTTAATGTCGTACAGTTACCATCTAGATTGGTATTTGAAACCAGTGGTTTTAAATAACATTACTTTACGACTTTTGAGCAATGTCAATCAAGCAATAAGATTCATACCCTCTAACAAGGACAAGATACATCTAACCTCCACACTTCAAACATTGCCAGATCCAGTACTATCATAAATGGAACTAATCATGAAGGTAGTAAAACATAAGGTTCCGGAAATTAACGCACTCGGAAATCGACAGCTCGGAATAATATATCAAACAGATATGTTTGTATCCTTAATTGATGCGAAACATCATGACAACCAAATATATATCCCGATACAAGTCTTGTAGATCACAACACAAGGTCGCGCAATACTAGTAACAAACTGTGTGCCTAGAACATGTAATGTCGGCTTTATTTCAATCTCTCGACTTTAGTAGTAAAAAGAGCAAGTACAGAGCTTGTAATATTAGCACCCAGAGTTTTCATGCTGCAGCTTTCCAAGTTGACAAGGGAGGAGTGTCTGAATTTTCCCATGTACTTAAACCAGATCCATATCTATCACCCTTGACTTGATCAGCAGAAGCAATATATTCGAGCTCTGCCATTTCTTCTTTTGTCAGTTTTACAGACAATGCCCCAACGTTCTGCTCCAAATTCTTGATTTTCGTGGTACCAGGTATGGGACACACATCGGCTCCTTGATGATGGACCCAAGCCAAAGCTAGCTGTGAAGGGGTGCATCCCTTTCTACTTGCCATATCATTGACCCTCTCAAACAAGCTCTTATTGTGCTCTAGATTCTCGGGTTGGAATCTCGGTAGATACTACAAAACATTAAGCACATGCTTCAAAATCAAAACCTTAACCAAACAACATGAAGAGTTTCAGAATATGAACATTAATGTTGATAACCAGACATTATCCAGTTGGCAAAAATGAGTTATTTATACCAAGAAAATGGCATCAAATTGGTCATTTCTCAACAGTTCCATTTTGGAAATGAAAAATCTCAAGGTAATGTCATTTTAACACTTCTAAAAAGCATATATTTCGGATTTCTTCTTCCAAGGGAAACAACTGCATATTTTGACATGGAATCTACTATAACTCAGAAATTTACGAAGATATTCAATTGCTAAATAACCTGTTGATGAAACAAATTTTGTTTTGAGCGATAGCCCTGTAGAAGATGACTGTTTTCTTGACAGTATAAATCAGAAAAAAAAAAAGGAAAAAATTCTGAGGAGTTTCGGTAACTGGAATACAAAATATTCCAAGTACACATGTAGTTTAAAGAAAGCAAGAAGGTACAAATAGATTCCTCCTAGTTGGGCCAAGGAAGTGAAAGTGACACCTACAATGATCATGAAACTAGTTAGATATTTGAAAGTAATCTAGAAGTTCCTTAAGATGTATAAATTAAATTGCAAAGAAGTGAAAATATGCAGGGCAAATACACAAAGTAATTTGTATTTGAAGTTGATACTCAAAAGGTAAGTATAAATAAACCTTGCGGAAGTCTGCTTCACCGAAAGTTTCAACCAATTTTGGGCCAGAGGCTAAGAATCCTCGTCCAAGAGGACTGTATGCTACTATTCCGATACCAAGTTCTCTGAAACAATTGCACCAAAGGATAGAGTTAGAACTTTGAGTATTCAGTAAACAGTACTGGCTAGGAATGACTATTAAATAAACAAGACTTTAGTTTATTTTCTTCCTTACTACCGTGTAATATTATTTAATCGTCGTTACTAAACACGCAATATACCACTATTATCAATTTATAAAAACTGTTATAGTAATCAATAAACCTGCAAGTAGGAATTATTTCTGCCTCCACATCTCTAGACCACAAAGACCACTCCAACTGCACAGCAGTTATTGGATGAACAGAATGTGCTCTTCTGATTGTTGCAGCCGAGGCCTCTGATAGACCAATATATTTTATCTTACCTTCTTCCACCAGTTTCTTGAGTTCTCCGATCTTACATAAAGAGAGATTCAAAGTAATAAGGAGGTGCATGAGTAAAACACGAGAAATTAATCAAAAGATACAAAGAAGACATACGACCAACTATCCACGTGAAATCAAATCATTAAGTAATTTTTACAAACGGCAACAAACTAGTTTGTCATCTACCAAAAGACAGTGAGACAATTAGGTAAGCAAATGCAAAAGAGTTACTATTTTTTTCTACAGAAAAATCAAACACCCAATAGCTTTATGCATGAGTACTGCATATCAACACATGTTTTATTTCTACTGCTGTCATCAAACCAACAATACGATCCTCAAAAATTTCAGTTTAACAACCAGAGGAGCGACAAAGTTGAGAACCATACAGTCATCAAAGTTGACAGACCAGTAAAAATCTGCCACCTTTCATTTGTCTAGCTTGAAAGAATTTGAAAAAGTTCTGGTTAGTTGTATAAATTTATTGTTCTTTGACCTGTTCCCTCAATGAGAGCACTTAAGTATTTGGCAGAAAAACAGTTGGTGGGAACGGGGTGGTAACAAGGATCTGGTTTTGAACCATCAGTGAAACAATTGTTAAACCACTTCATTTAAAAACTTAGCTGTTAGAGAGGGCCACACGCATCTCATTTAAATCTTGTCCTCAGTAGAAATAAATAAACATGGATCTACGACAAAATACAAATGTCAAAATATTAGTTTTATTCACATTAGTTGAGTGTTAATGTTGTACAGCGAGGTGAAGCACCAGAGCCAGTTTATAGCCATTCACATAAACTCAGAGGAACCAGTTTGTTGCTAATCCGAGTAACGAAATACGTTTTTCAGTACTGTCGTCCATGTGTGCTCATAACGGGGGCAAATTTAGCAAAGTTTACTTAAAAGGACAAAAGTGATTAGGTCTACCTTGACCTGCCCCAAAATATCAAAACCATTTCTTTTAGCCTCTTCTAATTGTAAAGCATAGAAGATAGGTAACAATTCTCAAGAATGCAGCATTTTGTTGAACATGTTATACATGATAATCATATCACTGATTAAAGCAGCCTATGAACACAAAAATTCTAGGTAGAAAATTTGGTGTAGATACATCTGTCACGTGAAGCTTTAGGGTTAGAAACAGTGCGAGATATTAGAGTAGCTTGGTCTGAGCTTGATTGGGAACCATGCAGTATTAGTTAAGATGCCAAACAACTAGAATTCAACTCATAATCAGCTAGATAAATGCTCATGCAACATAGGCTTGTTAAAAACTTAAGTGAAGCTTAAGCTCGATTTGAAATTATTAAGAAATCAATCGAAGATTTGGAAACCTGCATCTTGGCTCAGTTCATTGCTAAGCTAGTTGAAAGCCCAACACATATTGATAACACCATGTGCTTGTAAACTTTGTAAAACTAAACTACGAGTTATATAAAAACAAACAAAGGGGAATAGATGGCTAACCGTGACTTCAATGGGCAATCGTGCATCAATGCGATGTTGATAATAAAGATCAATGCAATCTATATCAAGCCGCTTCAAGCTGGCCTCACAGGCAGCCCGCACATAAGCTGGGTCACCACATATCTCTCTCTTCCCATCAGAAAAGTTAATCCCAAATTTTGTAGCCAACTCTACTCTCTCCCTCATCCCATCCTTCAAAGCCTATGAGAGACCCAAAATTCCATACCAAACAATATATAAACATTATAAAACATTCATATATTAAACATCCACCTCTAAAAGAAGCGAAAGAAAGGCAATAAATAACCAAGCCAGAGTGAGGTTTAACTTTTTAAACTAGTGTCCAGGAAGAACTACTAATAATGTAGGGTGCAAATAATGCTTTAAATTTTTTAACTTCTCCAGCTAAATATAAATTACTTTGATAGGATATCCTCCAATTAATGTAAAAATCCCAAAAGGGAAAAAATGAAATCAAAACAGACAATGCAATGCCACACAAGTTCCATTTGGCCAACTATAGGTACAACAATTAAAGCAAAAGGTGCCCCCAGGGCACATCTCCAAGTGGTAAAAGGGGAAGGTGGAAAAACTCCAGCTTTACTCCAAGTGGTAAAAGTGGAAGGTGGAAAAACTCCAGCTTTGCTTGAGGCTGCCGCGTCAAGAATTCGAATCCTGAAATATGGATTTGGCCCTTGAGTAAGTGCAAGTGTACAATCAGCCTTCCACCCTATACCCTTTGAGGCATAACATGAGATTTACCTCCTTCACCAAGGCCAGGACAGGGCAAGTGAGGGCCGTCTAGGATGCGGTTCATCCTTTTTTTATTAAAGCAAAAGGTACAACACATTAAATCTATTTCAGTGTTGAGAAAAAGGCCGACATAATACCCCTTGGCATTTTATCATTAAACTATTAAAATCACAGTCAACTTTCACAACAAATTCAATCAACTGCTGCTACCTACACTTCTGTCCTCGACCCGATAGAGACTAACAAGGGAATGTACCAATACTAAAGGCGGATCGATAGGCTGAAGCTATTGTAGCATCTCAAGCTTATCTTTCTTTTGCACCCACCTACCCATTAAACTATTTAAATACAGTCAACTTTCACGTCAAATTCAATCAACTGTTACTACCTACACTTCTGTCAAAATTCTTATGGCAAAGTGGCATAATCCATAATATTATACACTTGTCTTATGTAGATGTACACATAGTTGAAAAATCCAGCTCAAAATTGCAAGCTCGTGCAGCCAGTGATACAACTGGGGTTAGGTGGGTGCGTAATGGGATTTCGAAGTAGGGGAAAGTAAGTACCTTTCCGAGGAGGATTTCGTTGGTGTGCGGTCCATATACGTCGGAGGTGTCAAGGAAGGTGATGCCGGAGTTAATGGCATGGTGAATGAGCTTGATCATGTCGGGTTCGGGCTTGGGTGGGCCGTAAAATGCCGACATGCCCATGCATCCCAATCCCTGAGCAGACACTTCCAGTCCCTGTGAACCCAGATTCATTCTGGCCACTATTACACTGCTCTCTGCTGCCATTTTTCTGGATTCAATCTGTATAGTAACTAAGATGATGAAGTTGGTCAACGGAGACAATTTATAAGAGAGGAGAGAAGACGATAAGAGAGGCGGAGAAGACGGTGGTGGTCGGTTGAGGTTTGTCTCTCTCTTTTTATTTCTCTCCTTTTTTTGGGAATTTATTAATTGCAGTTGAGGTCCTTAACTTATTAAAGCTGATTATTTTGGCACCACATTTTTTTAATACATTCACTAATATTTTGATTTGCATTAAAGGTCCTCGATCTTTAAGGAATTCACTGTACATTTTCTAATCACATTTTTATCTTTAACCTTTTAGCTTGTCCTTAATGACAATTCTTCCTAAAATTTTGTTATATGTTTTAAAATGAGAGAGAAATATTTAATCAAGATTTTATTTTTTATTTTTTGTTTCCACTTATGACGCAATGCGAAACAAGAAATTCAAGTGAAAATCTTAAAATACAAATCCAGAATCTACCAGGAAATGAAAATTAAACTCATGAAATTTTATTAATTTTAAGATGATGAAAAATAGAGAATTAATCCTTTATTTATACGGATTTACATGAAAATCTAACCTAAAAGAACTAAAATTGTAAAGAAATCGAAATAAATTAAATGACAAAATAGCACTAAAATTTTAAAAGTAGGTTTCAAGTTTAAACGAACTCAAATGACTAAAATCAATCATAGATCGCAACAAAGTGGTTTGTTGAGTCCGTCTCATTGTTCTCTTTTCAAAAACGTATTATGGGTCCAAACATCTTATTGTTTTCTCTTTTTTCAGTTCAATTGTTCATCAATCTGATCGACCATCTATTCTACATCTACTTATTTAAAAGTATGAGGGATAAAGAAGTTTTTTTTATTTCATATTAACAAAATAATTAAAAAAAAACTTATTTATGAAAAAGAAGTTGACATTCGTATTGACATATACTCATATGGGAGTGGGACTTATGTAAATAAAAAAGACCAAAAAAATTCTTCCCTATTGTGGGTATGCTCTTAACCCTTCCTAACAACATAATAGAATTGTAACAGAATATTTGACACAAAGAGTCATTAGTGAAAGAGTTTTTCCATTTGTATCGAAAATGGATGACAACGAGTTTAACAACCTCTCTCATGCGTGCGGACCCCGCGTGAATAAAAAATTCCAAAAAAATGTGGGCCCTCCCCCTATTGTGAGTGTTTGGTCAAAGTGTTTGTCAACCATTTTCGATAAGTGTAGCATTATTCACATGAGCTAATTATTAAAATGTTGATGATAAAAATGCAATGATAAATTTAGAGACATGAATATGACAATAAATAAAGATTATGAACCTCTGATATAATTAAAATATGGTGTGTGTATGTGTATATATATATACATCTAGACCCGGCAAGTTTGTGCACTTTTAAAATGAACCAAAAATTAACGCAATTGAGAGCAGAGAACTCATGGCCGCGGAGAATTATCTTTATAAAGGACGGGTCCTATTTTTAATTTAATTATGTTAACCCTGCTTAATTTTGTAATTGTCTTGTTATGGTGTTAATTTGACTACAAGTTCCTTAGATTATTGAGTTAAATTTATTTCATCTTCTTTGACATTTGATAATTTGACAGTTAATTAATGTTCTTTAATTCTTCGTCTTCTCTCTAACTCTCCGTTCTCCTCTTTAGAATCTTGTTTCTGCATCTAATGTTACTGTGTACATCGCCCTAAGCCTCAATTTAAATTTATTCTTGGAGAAGATGAGCCACCAAACCAAGGCGAACCCCAAAAACACGACGGAGAACAAGCCCTGAATGATAATATGGTGGTGCCTATTTTGTATTCAACATTATCTTTCTCATTGAGATCCTCGTAATGTGGGCTATCCTCAACGCAACCATCTCTGTCCTCAACTTGTACACCCACAATATGGCCTTCACCATCGTGTGTGCCTTTGTGAGATATGCTTCAAATAGCAAAGGATATATAGGTTACTTGACTTAGAATTCAGGGACGTTGAGTTCTTCGAGAATTTGCACAATAAAATTCTCAAACTCCCATAGAAATTGAAGAGGAGATTTTGGTTTCTAGATAACCACGAGAAACATCTTCTAAAGATGGTGTAGAATCAAGTGAATTTCAAAGAAACACGAGACTCCATAAAGAAAATATATTAGGACAAAATGAGATTTATTGTCGTCGGATTCCCCTCATGGGACACTTGGAAGAACACATCAAGTGATCCTATAATCTAAAAAGAGGCTATGATTTCTAGAGATGGATTCTATAATGTCAAATAATACTTAATAAATTATCGATCTATGGATGGGATCAAGAGTATCAAGTGTAAGTGGGTATTTTGGAGAAAATACAACACCTAGGAATCGATCCCAACCTTTAAAGTTACATAAGTGACTAAGTGTATCCACAAGAGAAATGAACGGATTATTTTTACACTTGTGCGCCCATAGCTAGAATAACTTCTTATTTGCCTTAGGTTCTACTTAAGATTTGTATGTTCATCACATGAATGTTAAAATGGTTTAAATCTCGATCATAATAAGGACATCGTTATCCACAATCTAATTGTCAAGTTTTGAGTTTTCTAATAAAAAATGTATTCTACGCCCTTTCCATTTTGTGTCATTTTCATCTACGAATTTGCACCATTTTCTGCATCTATTTTTCATGTCCCAATACAAAACATATAGAGAGGTCATAGGAGTAAATGAAGGTTGATGAAGTTAGGGGTTTTAATTATAATTAAAACCACCCCCTCCAACCCTCATTTTTAATTTTTGTGGATCAGCCTCCCACAAGAGTGACTCACAACCCGATTTTCAGCACAAGCAATGAAGTGTATTAGAGCATCTTCAACGGTTTTTGTGGATTGCAGTGGATGTGTCAAGAAAATGGAAGAATTAAATTACTTTGCTAGAAAAATATTGACATCGTAGTTGACAAATGTATTGGTGACAGGAAATGATTGAATGTAAAAGTTTAAAAAAAAAAAAAAACAGTCCAACAGAATGAAAAACCTTTCATTTTATGTGGCATTAATGTCTATCTAGTAGACATTCAGTGACAAAAGCGATCTTCAATATTTTATATCTATTCAATTTAGAAATTAAAAGAACAAAAGTTGGAGAGGAAGAGAGAAGAAGCAGTGCGGGAGAGAGAGAGAGAGGTGCCTCAAATACATTCATAAAAAAATATAATTCACAAGGTCTAACACACTCTCTATAGTAGACAGCCTCCTTCACACTATCTACTTTTTTAGGACATCCGCCTCGGTTAAAAAAACCGAGGTGAACCCTCCCCCCCCATGTGAGTGGTTGTCAATCGAGGTTGTCAACCTCGGTTGTACAAATAGCATTTTCCACTTTTTAAAACTCCATGTCACCTTCACAGTGTAAACATCAGCACCCATTTGAGTGTTAAGATTTGAAATTCCATCTTAAAAGATCAACCTTATTAAGAAGAGTAACACAAACTTTTATAAATTAGTCTATATTTTCATCTTTATTCGATATGAGATTTTAACACTTAACATGTCTCATTTTGAGTCTTAATCGGATCGAATTGCTTGTTGGAGCTTAATGGACTCTGATACCATGTTAAGATTTGAGGTTCTATCTTAAAATGTCAACTTTGTTAAGAAGAGTAGTTCAAATTCTTATAAAATGATCTATATTTTCATCTTTATTCAATGTGAAATTTTAACGCTTAACATGGAGAAGTCTATTAGTGCACACTGTCTATTTAGGCTGATGTGGGACTTGTTTTGTTCTCAATCCACGGGTCTATTGTAGAGGCTCTTATAATCTCCATTTTAACATATCATTATGTACTCTCCATTTTATAACATCAATATGCGCAAGCATGAATCTCTACAAAGCATCACTCCGTTTAAGTGATGCATCAACATCAATTGAAAAGAATAAATTTATAGCATTAGACCTAGAGAAATTATCGAATCATTTATTCTTTGCTTAAACTAAGACGGAAGTTTTCTTCGGGTTGCTTTTGCCACGAGTACTTTGCGGCTTCAATCCATCTTGGATGGACCAAAAATTTATTCTCTTGCATCGCCCAACAAGACTCATGGGTTCCTGCATCGATTGACACCACATGCGTCACGGAGGAGTCAAGTTCTGTCGAGCATCTAGCTCCAAATTGCTCTGCCATTTCCCATAGCCGCTGATGTTCATCCTTGAAATTAGTTGCTATATCAGAGCTGAAGATAACTTCACAACCCTTTAAAACTTCTTGACGAACAGTTTTTAGTAACTGTCATCATCAATATGATACGTGGTTAGAATATAATCAAAGTGATTAAGCCTAAGAAAAAATATATCGGATACAACAATACGGAACAGAACTAGTAAATACAGAAAATTTACCAGCCTCACATCTTGGGTCTCTAGATTGTCCCCGTGTTCCTGGAAGACCAGATCCTAATTAGTACAACAGTAGATAAGGAAAATTTGATTACAATTGAAGTGTTGTTTTCGCTTACCAAGCCAAAGAATAAACTGTGGATTCGCTGTAGAACTTTAAGAACGGTAGCAAGTGCTCCCTCCGTCTCACTTTCATCAATTCTTAGTTCCGCAAATGAATTGAAGTTGAGGCCAAATTGTTTACAACTTGAAGCAAAGAAATGATATCTTTCCATTAATATTAAGTTCTCCTTGTTCTCCTTCCACACCTAAAACAAAAGAAGGCGACTTTAATATTGCAACATACTGTTAACGACTCAATTCAAAAAATAGACATGGTTATCCGGATTTCATTGAACGCAAACATCATATCTTTTAATAATAATTTACAGTGATAGACTGATTTGCTATATGAGTCAAAAGCTATATTAATAAACACAGGCTTTTGTGAGCAGTCACGAGTATAAGTGCTCCCCCTTCCCCCCTCCCGTGGCTACCATCTTGTACACAGATATACACATATGTATGTTCACAACAGAATGGCTAGGATCGAATTGATCAAGTAAGTAATTTCCCCAAATACACACACAGAGTACTTTCAAGAGAATAAATAGGATTCATCAAGTAATTTTCATTTATCATAAATCTCGAAAATAAGTGCTGTGGAAAGTGTGTCAATGTAGCGTACTAGCATAAGGCATGTACTGCAATTGTAAACAATTCCTTCCAGTTTACTGATGTGATTATAAAAGACAGAGAATAAAATATTAATTTGTCAAACTTGTCATAATACAAAAAACTACATATAGAAAATTCTAATTTAATGCACAAACAAGAAAGAAATTCAACTGTTACAAGTACACAGTCGGATTCCCACACAGTAGTTTTTTATCATATACACTGAAAAGGCTTAGAATGATATAATAACCATTCCTCAAAATAGATTACATTAGTCATAAATTCCATGGTATGAGATGATTACCGTTTGCGTATCATCAAGAATCAAGATAGCACTTTCTTTCCCCAAAATGGCATCTAGACCTTTTCGATGGCTATTGATACAATCTCCTCGTGCTATAACTCTAGACTTGAAGTAAGCATAGTCTGGGTCGAGAAGCTTTGCCATTTTCAATGCATAGACACGTTCTCCCATTGTGTAAACATACATTTTGAACAATTTACTAGCTTCCTTCAGAAAGGTTCTCACGAAAGGCCTCAGCTTCGTCATCGTGCATATCGAGTCCAGACTAAATAGGCTGCTCTTCAGTGCATCTGGTCATAGAAGTTTAAATTATCATAACTACTTCTAAGTTGAAATGAAAAACAGCAATCGAAACAATATTCACCACAAGACAATTAAGAAACTAGCAATAATCAAAATCCGCTAGGAAAGTACTCGATACACTCAATTTTTGCAAAACATCAAAGTAAAAGGAGAAGTAACTAGTTGTTAATTAAGCTTTTGAGCTGTGTGTAGAGAAATTGTTAAATCTGCATTACACAGTTGCAAACTGAAATCAGAGAAGTTTGAATGGATTGTTCATATAGAGTTTGGTAGGATCTCTTCTTCCCCCCCCTTTTCTTAATAAAGTTCTGGAATTATCAAAATATAATATAGTATGAAGTCAATCGCGCCCTTGAAAGTTGAAATGCATGAAAAAATCAGAAAGGAAAGAAATGCAAACTTTAGAAACAAGAACAATATTGCCAAACACCAAGGGGCCATACCTGGCAGAGTATCCCTTTGTCCCTGTAAATGTCCTTCTTCCTTGGTGATATCGGTAAATCGAGCAGAATTAAGTAATGTATGATCTAAATCGAGAACCAGGTAAAGCTTCTTTTGACGTAGCATGATCTTGAAGTCTTTCTCTCGTAATAGAGAGATCTCATCCTTAGCAAGCCTCAAATTCTTCAGATTCAAGAAACTTACATACATCAATATACAGTTTGACAAAAACGTAGAAACTCCATATCATGCAATTAGGAAATAATATCTTATGAGATCATAACCAAATTGAAGTATATGGTTTCTCTACATAATATATTAAAGGAATTAAATTATTACACATTGTTCAAATAGTTTTTGATACCAGAAAAATTTATAAAAGCCATTTTTCAACAGTACTAAATACAATAAATTTCAAGAAAGCAACCTTGTGAATGTATCCATTTTTCACAGAAAACTTGTCATCCACTATCATCCTGCACTGCATGCACATCCCTCCAAGGAGAGCATGATGAAAACACTGATTCTTCTTTGCAAATTTGGAACTTTTTGGACTTGCGATAGCTTTGGTTTCAACCTTGTGCCTTTTCATTCTACAACAACAGATATCAAGATTAAAAATAATTATCAAAAGCGGGAGGCCAACCATATAAGGATTAAATATGAATGAATCAACCATAGAAGGTTTCCATAATAACAAAAGAATGATACTAAATTCAAAGTGGCTAGTGAAAAGAAGATACAGATAGTGTAAAGAAAAATATTGAAAGAAAAGAGAATGTATGCTTGAGTTATATTATTATTATTATTATTATTATTATCTATCACTAAAACATCATTTAGATAGCATCATATTCTATATCTTCTAACATTTAAGGTATGGGTTCAAAATAGCTTAATTCGCTATCTTTTTTATACAGGTACATACCAAAAAAAAAAACTAAATGCTACAACGTACTTGCCTATGTTTAGAAGAACTGCGACGTAGTCCGGTTAATCGATAAACAAACCATATTATTCAGTTTCTTTACAAAATCCAAATCAACCACTTAGAATGAAATTTGGGTTTTAAAGGAAAGGAAAACGAAAAATTGATGCATCAAAATCTACGAATACCTGCATGTCAATATTCACCTGATTGAACGTAGATGCAAACGAGAAAATTGTGGCCTTGGCAGAATTCGGAAAGAAATCAATAGTCAGAATGAATTACAGATCGATGCTGAATCAAAGTCTTGTTAACTGCGAATAAAAACCATCAATCTAAAAATCTTAAGAAGTTAATTGCGTAAAAAGTGATTTTTTTTTATAGATAAAACAGTGAAACGAATAATAATAGTGTTCATACCTAATTCGACAGAATATAACGTTGAAGAAGCAAGAGAGAAAAAAGTGATTTGAGGAAGAAAATAAAAAATTGGAAGGAAAATTCAGTAATTATAAGGGTTTAGTAACCGAGGTGTGGCGTGGAAAGAGAATCCCGTTATCATTAGGATTAGTAGGCGGTTCAGAATTAAAGCGTGGTTGGCGGGCATAGTATTTCAATTAAACCACTTGTATGGAACTATTTCATATGTAAAAATACTAGAATACTCACATGGGGTGGGCCCCATGTGAATAAAATATTATTATAAAAAATGGGGTCCACCCCCATCTGTGTGTTCTGTTATTTTTACAGAATTTTTTTTTCTATAACAGTAGCATTGTTCATAGTATTTTTACACAAATTAAAAAATATATAATTAAAAATATAAATTTTTATTACATTTTTTTTAATATACCCTTATATTAAAAAAATAATGATTTAGATATGTTTAGTTCATATTTATTGATAAAAATGCACATTAAATAGGAGTATATTGAAAAAATTAAAATATCAACTATATCCTCCATAAGAAAAGTTGTCTATAATTTGTGGCAGACGAAAAATGAAAGCAATGTTAGAAAAACATAATAAGATTAT
>CAIGRT010183752.1:0-12520 GCA_903798405.1 Fraxinus platypoda
TCAAAGTTTCATGAGCAAAAGACCAAAGCAAGTCAAACTGGTGTTCATTAGATTCCTCAATCAATATCCTTGCGTGTCTGCTAGCCCGCCATGCAGTAACTCTATTGCTTAGTAATTTCAAGTCATCTCTCACAGCCTTAATAATGAGTTCTGACTTTCAATCAGGGGCAACCTTGAAAGTCTCTAAGTACTTCTCAGCAATATACTTAGATGTAAAATGCCTATTTGTTTTGTCTCGTACGCATGTGTGCTGCGAAATGAATGTTTTAATTTGCACGCAGCCCTTCTTCTATGAAGCCTATATCTTCCACTTGCAATCCAAATTTTTTTTTTTGCACACTCTCTGTGCTCTCTTTTCATCATTCACCTTAAACTTCAAATTACGCTTAGTGACAATGTCATGATATCTAACTGCTTTCTTAAATTCTTCTATATCCTTGAACTCTTTTCCAACCTCTAGTTATGGATTAAACTTTTCCATTTTAGCATCATAAGTGGGAAAACGATAATTATTTTTCTCACATGAATGATCAGTATGCAACTCCTCCTCACAATATGCTTAATATGGATCATCCAATTTCGAGCCATCATCTTCACTAGCTGTTCGAAATTTAAGGTCTGCGTTTAGACCAACCACAACTCTTTTCAGTGCATTTCTCTGATAACGAAAACCACCATCGTCTACATCATCCTTCGAGTCATTTAACTAGCACTCAAGTGGCACCAAATCTTCACCTTCATTGTTCGTCACTGGAATGCAAAAAGACTAAGGTTTGTTACATATAAAAGACTGGGGTTAAGGTATTGCAACAAAAGTATGGCTCGGGTTTTAGTGAATCTGATTAAAGTATTGCCTATTTCAAAACATTCAATTTAGAATCATTTAGATAAACATCAATTTTTTTATTTTTTTTACTTCTTGCTACAAGGAAACAAAGCATGTTCCAACAAAATAATATACAAATTTACCTTCTCCTAGTCTTTCTTGCTCAACTTCCAACAATGCATCTTCCATCCAATTATTGTCCATACGAGGGCCTTATGGGTCACCTGTGCCCTCCATTATCCACACAAGAGAAGAATTCCTAAGCCTAATATGTTGATTTTAGAGAGAATTTTGAAAAATTGATAGGAGTTTTTAAGAGAATATATGTGGTGGGTTTAATTCCGACCGTCAAGATTTAATGGAGAAAGTTTGCCACGTTTGATTATTGTTATCCACATGTAATTTTCCGTTTCTTTGGAGATATGTGAGTTAAATGAGTGATGAATATATAATTATATGTAAAGATGAGTGATTATTGAGTATTTCGTTAAAGATGAGTTAGCAAGTAGCAACAATACTGAAGTAAAATAATGATCGATTAAATTTAGGGAACAATACATTTCTAAGGTATTTACTTTACACATTTTCAAAAATACAAAAACAAGTTTGAAAATTCACAAATCAGGTTTTTTAAATTTTTAATTAATAATTAATGAATTATAAATCAATTATTTATTAAATATTCAATTCTAATTTAATATAATTACCCCACCCCACCTCCACCAAATTTTCCGTTTCTTTGGAGATATGATTTGAATATATAATTATATGTAAAAATGAGTGATTATTGAGTATTTCCTTAAAGATGAGTGAGCAAGGAGCAACGATACTGAAGTAAAATAATGATCGATTAAATTTACTCTAAAGCCCATTTCTCAGACATACTACGCTCCTCCCTCTCATTCATCACGGTAGCCTATGATGTAGCCCAAATCTATAATTCGCATTTTCCTCCTCTCTCGTGTTATACCCAGGTTAGATTTGGTTTCTCGTCTTTGCTGTGATGCTTCTTGGAGAAATTTTTGTGAATAATTTTCCAAATACTGAACAATAATAAATCAAGGGCAAGACGTTTATGTGTGGTTATGTGTTTTTCTCTGTTAATTTAAAATCGTCTGCTCAGAAATCATATATAATGGCATGGGCAGTATTATACTAAATTGCTCGGTTGACAGGCGATTTCAACAGGGAGAAGTTTCTATCACATCGATTGCTTCGATCAGCGAATAATTTTAGATCCACAGTTGGGATATTAGATGGATCTAGTCACAATTCTTAATCATTTGATGGTCTGTCTTTCTAGATGCAAAATAAGCGCATAATACATCATAAACTACATTGTAAACGGTCTTCAAATTTTTAATTGAACAATTTAAGTTGTGCAAACAAATAGAAGAAAACTTTGTAAAGAAAATATTATTTTTGTTGGTAGAGGCAATATGGAGTACTCCCCAATTGGGTCTTTTAGAAATAATGAACCATGCTACTTGTACAATGAATTTGACAATAAGTTTGACAATGTGTGAGTTGGCTGGCATTATGTCCATTGATTTGAAAGATTAAATGTGTGAGTTGGCATGCATTATGTCCATTAATTTGAAAGATTGTTTTTGAATTTAATGGCGATGATCTATACACCTCACATATTGTCAAAATCATTGTGCAAATTCATTGTACAAGTAATTTAATTCAGAAATAATTCTTTAATATTTTATTGTGCAGTAGGCTATTATCGAAAGGGTCTATCAGATTTTTTATTTTTTGTGGGCCAAAAGCCTTCAGGATGTGCTTTGAGGTGTATGCCTCACACAACTGAGGCGTACGCTTCCTAAAACCGTCTAACATTGAGGCCTTTTTTGCACACCCAACAAGCCTTAAGGCGGGGTTCAATTGGGTTTTTCAAACCATGATTACCGTTCAATGCAAAAGTAGAGAACAACTAGATGTTAATAACTGAGTATTGACGCAAAAGATAGGAAATAAATTTAGACTTTATTCTTTTGCAGTTGTTGAGGTATTTATCCGGTCAGCATGGCATATGGATTATGCTAATTTTATTTTGCCGCTGGACTGGCACTTGTACCATTCAGCATTTAGAACAGCAACTTCATTGTCCGTGACCCAAGGTGTTTGTTAAGGGTTTCAAAATATTGGCAATGGCCAAAATAAATTTTCGATTTCTTCTTATTTTCTCAGCAATTCTTCGAGTCTTCTTAATATTGTATGGGGAGTGGCAAGACACTCATATGGAGGTCAGGTACACAGATGTCGACTATCTTGTCTTTTCTGATGCTGCAGCCTTAATGGCATCTGGAAAGTCACCTTATGAAAGATCAACGTATAGGTATTCACCACTGATTGCTGCTCTTCTCGTGCCAAATTCATTTCTTCATCACCTGTGGGGAAAATTTCTCTTCTCGGCCTCAGGTATACCATGTTGCTTAATTAACAAAGTGCAGAAATTTTGAAGTGGAGAAAGAACTGGGTTATTCTTAACTAGTTCACTGATTAGAACTGGGTATATATAATTATTTTTTGAGCTTTAATGATCTGAAAACATTAGTCGAAAGGAGAAGGAGAGCATACTTTGTACTCGATTATTAACTTTGAATTTTTCAGTTTCATGTGTTCATCGTCTCTTGATCAGTCATAGGAAATTGTCAACTCTGGATTTAATATTGGCTGAGTCCTATATCATTAATACTAGTTTTATCCTCTTTTGGAGCTAAGGAAAGTATTGGTGACTAAAAGTGATGCAGTTGCACCTGTACTCGAATAATAGAAGTACAGCTTTTATTATGAGTAGTTTCTGCCTTTCTGGACTCTTGGTATTACTTTAGCTTGTAGTAATACTAATATTTGCTCCGAGTACTGTTGGTTTTTGACCTTAAGTCTGTGCTCAAAAGTTTGAACTAGATCCAACTGATATAGAATCTATTTCGTAGTTTTCATGTAAAGAGACAGAAAGAGAATAACTCGGAGTTAGCTTTATGACATTAGCTCTACACTTTTATATCATGTAGATAGCTTCTCTTATACAAAGAAATGAATTTTTCAAAGGAATTTCTGCTTTGGGCTATGTTAGAGCTTTTCTTTCTCACTCCAGCGGATCTTTTTGTCTTTACAAGTAGTTATATATGTATATATTATATTACATGTAAGTTTTATACTTGCCTTTACAATTCTGTTCAACTGCATTGAACTGTACATGTTGGCAATCAAATAATAATAGTTTTACACTGAATTCACGTGACAGATCTACTTGTAGGATTGTTTATACACACCATTTTGAAGCTACGAGGGGTGCCTGAGAAACTATGCAC
Organism: Fraxinus platypoda; assembly: GCA_903798405.1. NCBI lineage: Eukaryota > Viridiplantae > Streptophyta > Magnoliopsida > Lamiales > Oleaceae > Fraxinus > Fraxinus platypoda. Next base: position 4,150 of record CAIGRT010183752.1, read on the forward strand.
CTCCTCTATGATGGTATGGCTTTTTAATCCTTTCACCTTCACCATTGGCACCCGTGGGAATTGTGAGCCCATTGTCTGCGCCGTGATTCTGTGGATCATTTTGTGTCTGATGAACGGTACAATTTCTATCGATTTTGATTTACTCATTAGTAGAATCTTTCTTGTAATTGCTTGCATGTTGATCTAGATATCTGTTTCCATGGCATGCGTGTCAAGTAAATTTAGGAATGCCAGACAGAAAAATTATTTGATAGGAACTTGTACTGTAAAAGGCAGAATATCTGTAGATATTTGGAGGTACCATTGACAGTTGAATTGTCAGTTTCACTAAATTACTGAAACCAATGAAAGGTCGTGCATTGAATGCATAAGAACCTCTAAAAGGAAAAAAGACATGGAACAAATTACATGAGTTTGGTCTGAATATTGTGCTTTACATGTAGGTGAACCCCATAAATGCGTCTGTTTTGTGAACTTTCCAGTTGTTGAAATTCCTACAAAGCCAGCCCTGAATTTCAGTTTTTCTCTGCTATTGTAGGAATGATTTTTATGCATCTTGTCCTTCACCGTAAATACTTACATGCGATTACATTGAAACCATTTTCTGCATTCAAACTCTTCTCTATCATGTGAAAAATATTTCATTGGAGCACACGTGACTGGCTGCACCCAATTAGTGCACGGTATACTGCATCAATCTTCATGCATGGAATTATAAAGGTAAATATGAAAAACACTAATAAATATACGAAAACAAAGATAGAAGTACGCGAACTCTAAAGTAGCATATAAAGCTTCAATCTTCATATGTCAGATAGCTCGAAAGTTGGATAATGTGAGGGATTAGAGAAAAGGATCTGCATTTTATGGCTTGGGATTTCACTGATGTATAACTATCAGTCTTATCACCTGCATTTTATTGGCTTGGTCATGCACCTTCACTTCAAGGAAAAAAATTAGTTTCCAATTCATTTTTTCTTTTTCCTTTTGACCTTTTCCTATGTGAACTCAATTGAAAAATTGACATTCTAATTTGTCTACCATTATCTTGGATGCAGACCAGCTGGTGCAAGCTGCATTTTGGTATGGGCTCGTTGTTCATCTGAGAATATATCCTATAATTTATGCACTGCCCATAATCTTAGTTCTTCATCCTCTCCGCTTCCAGCCAGGTAAAAAGCCTGCCCTTGTGGACTGGAGCTCTAGAAAATTAAAGTCACTTCACGGCTCAAGCAAGTTGAGATTTACTGATTTACAATATATCCGGGTCTTTTTGACAAGCATTTTTACTTGGAGGAGACTTGTGTTTGGGCTTGTTTCTGGATCTATCTTCTTCATCTTGACTGGATTGTGTTTCTACCTTTATGGATGGGATTTCTTGGACGAGGCGCTGCTATACCATCTCACTCGTACAGACCCAAGACACAACTTTTCAATATACTTTTACCACATATATCTCCACTATGAACAAGAGTTCTCAAGACTGGAGAAGCTCATCTCCTTTCTGCCTCAGTTCGTTGTGCAGCTAGCTCTCATCTTCCGCTTTGCATATGACTTGCCATTCTGTTTCTTTGTACAAACGCTAACATTTGTAGCATTCAACAAGGTATATAAAAACATATAACCTTATCTTATTTTTACTCTCTCCTAGTACTAACATGCATTGCATCGTATTCTGCCTAATCTTATTACAGGTAATAACTGCACAGTACTTTGTTTGGTTCTTCTGCCTATTGCCTCTAATACTACCATGGAGCAACATGAAGCTAAAGTGGAAAGGCATATCCTGCGTCTTTTTGTGGATGGGAGCTCAAACTCATTGGTTAATGTGGGGTTATTTGCTGGAATTTCGAGGCAAGAATGTTTTCATTCAGCTATGGATGGCAAGCTTACTGTTCTTGGCTGCTAATACTTATGTTCTTATTAATATTATCCACGACCATGCATACTGTCCTGTGTTTAAAGAGTTAAACGAAGAAAAATCAAACAAAACAAGGAAACATGACTAGTATATTTTGTTTTGAAATATTAGAGCTCCAACAGTATAGGGAAACTGAGTAGGTTATTGGGTTTGTCTGTAAATTTAAATGTTGACTTTGACTTAAATTTTAATTTAATTTTTTAGCTGAAGAAACAGCGGCTTAACATTATTTTGTATTGAATATAAATGTAAAAGTTATTACTTTATGAACACAAATTAAGTCTAGAAAACTACTTGAGCGACACTGATTTACTGATTCTTTTACTTGTACTATATATATATATTTTTAATCCCGTTTGTCACTGTATTTGATTCTAGTGAGGTTATGATCTTCAATGCACATAAACGGAGTCTATAATTGTACGAAAATAAAAAATTACATATCATGTAAATTTATAATTAAAAAATTAAAAAATTTAGGGACGTAGTTTGTGATATGACTTGTACGCACAAACAAACACGGATGTAATATGATATGCAATTTGCAATTTGAATTATAGAAAAATTACAAGTAAATCATTATATAGCAATGTGTAATTAGAGCTTTGCCATTTGTACAGAAAAAAGTTGCGCACCGTGTTGACAGATCATTGATTGGTGGAAAAATTGTCTTATTTTTTAAATAGGCCAATGATACGATGTCAAGAAAGTGTAAGAATTTTTTGTACAAGTGGCGTGGTTCTTGTAATTAACACTAAACTATTGGTACAATATTAAGGCCATGTGTAAGTACTTTATAATCATCGTAACTTATTAAATGCATAGTTTCAACTATTGGTACAATGCTAACACAATGTGTCTTGGATTTTATTGCAATGCTTTACGACATCTATTACAAGATTGAATCATTCCTCCAAACATCAAATGATGCGAGTTTTGAACATAGTGTATAGTATTGTTGGCCATCACCGATTTCAACTACCCGACACTTCAAGAAATAATGGGAATAATGGGCTACAATGAAAAAAAAAAATGAAAACACTCGATGCTTCTTATAAAATAACTCCTGTCATGTTCGTAAAGAGTAAATGATTCATGAATTCGGATAGATTTTCAAAGAAGACAATACTTTCACACCCATATTGGAAGATGTATCATACGACCTTTCCTTGTCTTGATGTGTGCATTCTCCATTGAGTCTCTGCAGTAAAAATCATCCCCAAACAGAGCCTTGTCCGAATTTTCGATTATTTCCATCTCTTTATTAAACAAAAAGGAAACTGAACTTAAATAAAATAATATTAAATAATTAATTTTTAATATAAAACATCTTTATTCTTCCCTTGTGTAACACCGTATAGTGTAATTTCGAAGTCCAACATAATTTACCAGATTTTCGCTGCCAATTAACGCCAATCGCCGCCGGAGCTGCCTGAGAATTGAAATTTTCGGCCAGTCATGATGCGACACCGTTTACACATTCTTCTGTTCTTTTTTTTGTCATCCGTTCTCCTCTCGAGTTGGGTGCATAATAATGTAGCAAAGGCTGAGGTTATAACCCTAGCCACCGATACTTTCGACGACAAGGTAAACAATTAAAGACTCGCTTCATAAATTATTCTCATAGTAATAGATCATGGATCTATATTTCGTTTAAGGTATTCTTTGGGTAAATAGAAATGATTTTATGCATTTTTTATATAGTGATGATGTGGGTTTTTTGTATTTTGTTCACCTTGATTCTTAAGTAATTTATGATGAAATTCACTTGTTTTTTACTGTGCTGCAAGAAATTGAGAGTTTTTGTAATTATGTTTAATAAAGAAAAATGAGTTTAGTAAGAAAGCAGAGCATTTCAGGGATTAATTGTGTAGCAAAAAATATTTGCATTGGATCAATGGATTAATGGTCACTTTTTGTTCTCGGTGTGAAATTTGTAATTTTAGCCCAATTCTGGCAGCTAAAGTAGCAATTCCTATCATAGGTATTATCCATCATTTCAATTTGTATTCAATAAATTTCTCATATGTGATGATAGATGAAATGGAAAAAAGCAACATTCAGGGAGATATAGAAACGAAAAGAGGAAAAGATTCTCGATAAATGTAACTTTAATAGTCTATCTTGTGCATCTCATTTATGCATTGTTTAACAATTTAATGGCGTCTATATGGTTTCATTTAGGTGAAGGAGAAAGATACAGCATGGTTCGTGAAATTTTGTGTCCCTTGGTGTAAGCATTGGTAATTGCTTTCCTTTTGTTTCCTGCTTCAGTATGTTTAGGCACATCTGCATCTGTGGAAATCCAATATAAGATATATTTGGCATAATAATTGTTGAAAATTTCTTTCAGTAAGAACTTGGGGACATTATGGGAGGATTTAGGAACGATAATGGAAGGCGAGGATGAAATAGAGATCGGAGAAGTTGACTGCACAACAAATAAACCAGTGTGTACAAAAGTTGATATTCATTCATATCCCACGTTCAAACTCTTCTATAATGGAGAAGAAGTTGCAAAATACCAAGGTAACTGATATTAGCCCACAAGCATCATGCACTTACTATTTTTTTAACTGATTTCTGTGTGTTTTATAATTGCTTGTTTTTCCACAAGGATCTTTTAGTCACATTTTTTAACTGATTTATGCATGGTTCGTACTTGCTTGTTTTTTCCCTCGTGGATCATTTACTCACAGATTTTTAACTGATTTGCACGGTTTATAAGTGCTTAGCTGTAGTAATTTTATTGAAGTTAGAATTTGAACATTGAGCTTTCTTATCTTATTGCTATAGCTGTTCCATGCCTGTGGTTTCTATCAGCCTTAAATTCTGATACAAGTCTCTTACCAACTGTTTTAGGAGCATACTATTTATAGCATCCCACTCCCATTTTGTTACTCCCTCTGTCCCATAAAGATAGTCATATTTTCTTTTTTCGTGTGTCCCGAATTATAATCTTGTTTCTTGCTTGAGAGTGTAGTTAATATATTAGTCTCCTAATATGTCCCTATTTAATGTGCTTTGTTATCATAAATATAAATCACTACATTATTCAATTGTAATTGGAACAATAAATAAATAAAAAATAAAAAAAACACATTTCATCTTCCATGTCATTTATTCATTTGTTTTTGTATTGGATGACTTTGGAATGTTAATTACCTTGATTCTTGTATTAAACGATAATTAGTACCAGTAGTTTAATTACCTTTTATATTGCATGCATAATTAATTACCTTGAATATTGATTTAGGGGTATATTAGGAAAAATGATAGTGAAATTTATTATTTCAGCTATATTAACTAAATTTTCTTAATCTGTGTAAACAAAGAAATAGGACTATCTTTATGTGACGAAGAGAGTACTTGGTACTTAAAAGACTATCGATGGAAAAGTAAGAATGAGAACAAAAGAATTCAGCACCAAAAGCCTTGAACTCCCTGAGGTCCCTTAATGTGTGTACATCGTTTTGAGTAAAGAAGTTTCGAGAATTCTTAGGTGTTACTGAATTCTCAAAATGAACTAAATATTTGCTAGTGGCCATTCCTGTGCATTGATTTCTGAGAGTCCCTTCACTTATTATTATTTCTTCTCTCACGATTTTCAGTATTTAGATTTGACCATTGGAAAAGCTTATTTATGGCATGATAAACCATCTTGTAATGTTTTTGTGTCAGTTCTTCAATCCTGATGTATCTCTCCCTCTCTACACCCTGCTTCCTTTTGTAGATCTTAATTCTGCTTTAATAAATCAAAACATTTTTATTAATTAGGAAGCAAAAAGGTGCATACAACAATAGGTAAACAAAATGAAGAAAAACAGAGAGCCTTACTCAGCTTAGCAAGAAATGTGTGTATCCAGATGTCTATACAAGTTGGAATGGCCTTTGAACTCCAAAACAAAATATTGAAAGCAAAGTGTTTTTGATTTTATAAATTGAACTCTCTACTCCATCAACGGCCCTACAATTGTGTTCTCGGAACCCGGTGTAACATGGGAGCCACCTTTCGTGATACTGCTTGTGGCCCTTGTTTGTTATCTCCTGTTATCCAGCAGCTCTTTGACCTTGTAGCATCACACAATATACAAAGCTTCAAAGCTGGGCCGCCTCAGTGCTAGTACTTGATCAGTTAGGTAACTGATTAACATCATCTCCTATTTTCCTACAGGTGAAACGCCACCGAAGTTAATACTTCTCGACATTCTTATGGGATCACCCCTTTAACTGGCCTCTTTAGCTGCCTTGCTATCTTAATTCCGTTTTCAAGGAAAATGATCTATCAAACCTGAAAACACTAGACTGCAACAATGTCTGCATCAACATATTTGCAAAGTCGAATAGTTGATTCCAAGGTTCTATCAAGTTTTTCAAAAATGCAAATTCTGAATTGCAAAGCCAGAGGATACTCGCAATGGTTAAGCATGCAATTTATTACATGCCATCCTTAGGAGCATTAAGTAACTAATAACGAAAATGAGCTCCTAAGCTTATAACTATGTGTGTGCAGTACTAATGCACTGGCCGTTACATAGTTCTAAAAGGGGCAACCACTTTAACAACCTAAACTTGAAAGTGCAAGTCCCAATCAGGTTAGACTGCCTTTTCGTCTAAAGGGAGGTGGTGGTGATTAGTTTGTCATAATTTTGACAAATTCTTTACGTGTGCTTTTTTGTTTTCCTGTTGCATAGCCTGGACTTGTTCCAGCGAAATGCCTTGAACTTCTTCAGTGCTGAAGAGGTACCTTGTTCAATATTAATCACGGCATATCCCTGTCATTACTCTGGTTCCCCTCGTTCTCTCTGCTGATGCATACAAACTGAAGGAGGTCACAATTGTTCAGCAAAGATCAAGGAGATAATACTTCGATCTATATGTCTTATTTTTAAGATAGCAGCAAAAAAAAATTAACTCTTTCTCCAATAAATTTTAGTTCGGTTTCATGACATCTTTTTTGCGACAATGTTTAGTTCAATGCTAGCGGAGTGACATTGCTTGATCTACACAAAGATCTTGCATAGTCTTAATTATATTTCCGTTAAATTAAGGGTTCTTATTTTTTTTAATATTGTTACTAAAGCCAAGAATTGCACTCTCCTCCGCTGTCAACTGACATAATTGAAAACAACTTTCTTTTAAGAACGAATAATTGAAATTGCTTTCATTCTATAAGCTATAAATGTAAAGCTATAGAAATTTTGCATTTACCAGATCTAACTTGCTTCTCCTGAAATTGAATATCATAGGACCCAAGGATGTTGAGTCGCTCAAAGCATTTGTTTTAGAAGAAGCAGAAAAGGCAGCTACAAGAGCACAACTTGAGAATGATGGCGAGCTGTAACAAATTTTACAGGTAATTCTGTCGGCATTAGTTTGTTTTTCTATTACATCATCAGGCTAGGTCAATATTCTTCTTCCTATCTCGCATAATGAGGGTGAAGAGTATAATATATTTCCCCACCTCATGAATTTTCTTTGCAAAAATAGTAGCTATACATATTTATGCTTTGGAAATTTTAACCCTGGATATGTATATTCAAGACAAGAAACTACCATATGTGATATGTTTTTCAATATTTTGGTGCAGTTGAACTTCTTACTTGAAAGATCTTGTCCTTGATGTCAAAAGCAGGGTTACACTTGATGGACGCCCCCCCAAGTTATTTATCTTGGAAATCCTATCACATCACATATGCATAGATGATTTTTCTTTCTGTGTGGCATGTTGTGCAAATGCGACGAACTTATTCGGGAGTTCATTTGTTGTATCATAATTGCGCAGCTAATTATTGTTTTGATAAGAATCTTGGGGCAAGGAAAACATTAACATTTTGTTTTGGTGATTTCACCTTGTTGAAGATACATTTCTCAATGAATCACTTGAGCTTCATGTTGAGGGATTGAATTTGCCCTCCACATTTATTATGGGTTTAGACTGTTTAGTTATATTGTTGCACACTAGAAATAAGAAGATATGCGCAGTGTTAAATGTGATTTGTTTTGTTTCTCTTGGGAAACAAAGGATCAAATAATAAGAAAGGAAGTGTTATTTCATGCTTGAAAACTTCTAGTTGTCGTGGTTGGGTCACTATATTTTGGAAGAAGTGTTACAAGTGAAAAACTTACTGTCATTGCTTTTCCAAGAACAATTGAAGAACAACAATGACCTACAGCCATCTTACAAGATCAATTGAAAATTCTTTTTACTTGCAAATTGAAAATAATTAGGATAATTCTATTTAAATAGGGCCACGTGACCCCCACTTATAGGGGGCGCCACTTGGTGCCCGTGTTTGCAAAGGGCTGGGCCCTGTTCATGTAGCAACACCTAAATAATTATGACTAGGTTTTCGGTTGTATTTCTTCTTTTAGGCCCTGTTTGATAGCCTAGAAAATGGGTGGAAAAAGAAAATGTTTTCCAACTTTAGCCAATTAAGGGTGTTTGAT
>CAIGRT010183758.1:0-13664 GCA_903798405.1 Fraxinus platypoda
GAGACGCATAACGAAACGAAGCCAGATTAGTCCAATTTTATGACTTCTGAACTAACATATATTAAAAAGAAAACATTGTTAAAGCTGCAGGGATTACATTAACATTGATTTTGCTCTATCCAATTATTATCTACAAGGAACAACTTTCTGAGTATACTGTTCCCAATTTCACATGATCAGTTTTCATTAACAACATCGAACCTTTTGTTTTTCTCACTATATTGACATCATTGAACCCACCACCCCAGCTATCAGGGTGGTGGGATCCCCAAGAACTGCAGAAATCACAAACTGTAGAGCAAATCCAGCCACTTCACAACATTNACTTTTCCTTTGCTTTTCCTATGATGAGTTTGCAGTGTACCTTTCAAGCTAGGAATCCTTGTCTCCAGTTTCCTACTATTCCCACCTCCATTTCCGAAATATATTTCGTGCCAACTCTCGACCAACATCTCCTTCACGCACGCCACGTGCAAATTGTACTTCTTGCACGTCGACCTATAACTCCAACTTCTCCCCTTTCTCCCACACCTATGACACGGCTCACTTACTTTCTTATACAGGTACAGTTTCACTTCACCGTCGTTTAATACCATAGGGAGCTTAGCGCAACATGGATGAAGATCAAATCCGCATTTCTTGCAATGGTACAGGAATCCTGTAATGTCCTTCTCACAAGCGTTACAATAGCGAGCTACATTTCCAGGAGGGCGTTCGAGGAATTGGAAAGAGCACTGGGTGTAGAAAGGGTGGGATATCGAAGGGGAAGGGATGGCGCAGTGCATGTGCAGATCATAGTTGCAGTTGTTACACTTGTAGCACGAGCCAATCCCGACTTCTTTGCAGCCATCACACTTGAAGGGGACTTTGGTGTATTCAGATACGAGAGTGTGATAGGGGTGGCTGGAGTGAGAAATTTCGTCGTATTTCATTATTTGATCAGGCAAGAAATTCGAATTCGAGTGGCTAATATATAAAGGGAGGAGGATAATGTTGTTTGAATCCGAGAATGACTTCAGGTCTTCAAGATATATGGATTAAGATCACAATTTGCTTGCAGATGAAGCCATTAGGGGATTTATGCTTGTTGGCATTGGTTACGCATCTTAGACCAACTCTTTTAAAAGCTCTTCTAATCAAACAAAATACTTTTAAAAAATTATTCAAATATATTTAAAAATGATTTCTAGAACCTGTTCGAGCCCCCTTTTTTATTTATTTATTTATTTATGAAAATGCATTTTGATACTATTTTTGATGTAAAATGTATGGATAGAAAATAATGAAAGTTTTTTATTTGCGTATAATATTATTTCATTAAGAATGATTGGTTGAAAATAAGAGAAAAAATTTTTATTTTGAAAATAATGAGGATCAAACAACTGATTTCAAAAATAACTTTTTATTTTCCCAAATGTCATATCAGACGGACCCGTAATGTTTTCTAAGACACATAAGAATATGAATTTTTCATATTTGTCAATACTCAAATAAATGAATAAATAAACAATAGTCTTGAATGGTATATCTGATTTGATGTAAGAATTCCACAAAACCAATAAACATAGTATGATAATATTAGGCTGAATTATTTATTCTGTAATCACAGGGAAAGAATATTTCTTGTGGATTAAAGAGATTTATAACGAATATTGTGAGATAGAATTTCAAAAAGGAAAAGAATTTACGTACAATTATTAGTTTCTTGAAGTGGAAGGTGACATGAAAGAACAAATTCTTTCGCTGTTCCTTCACTCATCTTTCAGTTAAAACTTGGTTTCTATTAGCTTAGCTAGAAAAGCAAGTTTAATCTGCTTTTTCCAAAATAAGATGCTTATCATGAGCATGTTTGATACGCTGTTTTTTCTATTCGAGCCATTGTTCCTTTGTAATCGATTCTTATTTATTGAATACATATATCTTAACTAAGAAAAAGAGTGACGATGGCAAACTTACACGAGATTGAACAGTATTACAGATAAAAAACAATCAAAATATACAAAATTCACAGTTACTGATGGTATCGAATAAAGTTTATGTTTCTCTACTACAATATGATTTTATGCTTTTGTTTTTTCTTTTTTTCCCTGTTCTTCATCTTTTTGTACAGAAAAATAGAAACAAGTGTAGTCCAGAATATTAGAGCAAGTGCATTTGGAACTTGTACTTTGGCAAGAATATAAAAAATGCAAATGAATCTGGTTCTGACTTCTTTTTTGTTTTATACGACAATCTTCTAATTATCCTCTTAAACAAAATCACGTAATCCTTAATTGGTTGCAATCTTTTCGGATTCTAAACATAGGAGAATTATAACGTAGACAAACATATATACTTAGACACACCAACGTGACGCACCTTAGCTTATATTCAACATTATCATAAAATCTAATGATCCAAAATAGTAACCCCAAACTAGATTTTTAGTCAGAATAATTGATCCACCTCAGGTTTGCAGGCTGGAAAGATACAGAAGACGACGAAAAATTAGGGTGATGAAAAAAATATAAAAAATAAAAATCAAGGAGAACATTAGTTTTGGCTCAGTTCCTTCTCCCGCTTTGCATTTCCTTCGAAACTAACTGCATGAGAACGACAAATGAAGATGCATCACTAATAGTAGATAAACAAACAGGTCAAAAGCAGCCCTTCTACAAGCTATCATGGCTACACAAATTTCAAGTAGAAACAGATACTAGTCGTATGCAACGAAACCATTACATCAACTATATAAATAGTTCAAGGTGAACACCTAAAGAATGCAGAACAAGAAGGCTAACCAGATGCATGCAATGTACCACAAAAAGAAGAGACGAAATTGCATTGGTCAAATAATGATTAATTAGCATTAAACAGATTAATAGCTTCTTCACATCAACTCTTCCATGTGGCAAACAATAATAAAAGATTTTAGTTGTCAGATGGTTATTCTCCAGTTTTCCCTAGTATCTTTCCAGGCTGATAACTGTGTAGATAGAGCAAGAGAGACATGATAAGGGATGTCAACGAGCCGAAACTCGAAGCTCAGGATCGAGTAAAAATGGTTCGGGTTTTTTTTTTTTTGCCCGAGCCGAGCAAAAAAATCTAGACTTGACGCGAGCTTTCAGCTTGGGCCGGCTCATGGAGGCAGTACATGTAGCGGCATGTTAAGCAGTACAAGGCAGCAGACTGCTGCCTGCAATAACACTGCCTTGTTATTTTTTATTTTTTTTATTTTTTAAGGCTAGTCTCGTCACAGGTTGGCACCGTAGGCCGGCTCGGGCTTTTTACGGGCCAAGACATGGGCTGTCGAGCCAAATTAAAACGCCTAGGTCATGATATAGGCCCACCCCGCCCCCCCCCAAAACCCAACAAGCAGAGAGGAGGGGGTGCAGCCCAGAGCAGTAGGAGCAAACAGAAATGGAAGGACGATGGTAATTTCTTCTGATTGTTATAGAAGAATGAAGAAAGTTTGAAAAGCAGAAAAGAAAAGGAATTTAGTTGTTTGAGAAGAAAAAATGGAAGGAAAGGGAGACAGATATGAAAAACCGAAAAAAAAAATGCATAACTAATTTCCAGCTTTCAGATGTTGTTCTGTTAAATTTCCCCTTCTAATGTACTGCTACATAAAACTATATAAGAAAGAATAGAATGGTAAAGGAAGAAGCGAATCCAGGCCCTAAACTTTGGGGAGCACCCAGTAAATCTTCATCCAAAGGTCCAAAATTTTGAAAATAGTTCATAAACCCCCAAGAGAACATCACTGAACCATACAACCATCCCCTCCCCCAGGGTGTCCAGTATAACACTACGCAGTTTGAGGAATTCTAGAGTGCATATGATACACTTGTTGGAACGGCAGTCCAAAGCACAGACCTACAGTTTTGCAAATCCTTTTTTCAAATTAATTCCAGTAACAAGTTCATCTGAATACAAGAAACCACCTACCTATAAATTATATAGGTTTACATATAAACGAGTGGTTTGCATCCCCTTATTCGAGCACGTCTGATCACACACTAGGAAACTAATTTTACCTATAGTCGGTCATGAAATATGAGCTTTCTATGCACAGTAATTAGGTTAGCAATATCAGTCCATTTAAAAAAAAAAAAAAAAGAATCTTGCTGATAATCAAAATATAAGATACATAATTCATAGAACGTAATCACGATTTCATTTCAATACAGATGCATAAGTAGACATACATACACAAAGTTCATGCGTAGGCATACCATAATACCGTTTAATTAACTTATAAATTTGATACCTGTGAAGGAAATTAGAGTTCAAGCATGAGTTCTTCTTTGCTGTCGGAGAAATAATGGAGAATGTAAGGTGTGACCCGAATGACGGCAACCCAAACCCCGAACATTGCTGCGTGGGTCTTGAGCTGCTTCAACGCCTCCGCCTTATCCGGCTTCCTCATAAACATTTCGGGAAACATCTTCGCCGTTAAAATCGAAGCCGCTCCTCCTCCTACTTCTTAGGCGTGACAGATCTAAAACCCAAACCCGATCAAATTAGGGTTTTTTGAACAATTTTAAGATCAGGAGCCCAAGAGAAGCCCATTATTTATTGGGTTAACCTCAGTGCCCAAGTGTTTCAATTTTGGGCTTAGCTTTCTTTAAGTTTTTATGGTTTTCCGGGCCCTGTAATGCAGCTTTATATTTCTACTGGCGGCATTAAATGGTGAAAGCGACTGAAGATTGAAGGCGGGAATTTATTTGTAGGTGTGAGTAGGTGTATGTGATAATCAATCGTATACTACGAGTTGATAGTTTATCGGACAACATATTGTTCCGTTATCACGTGTAGGTGTAGAATGTCGATGTCTCCTAAACGATCATAGTGCAATAATTCTTACGTATTATCAGATTAACGTATAGATCACACTTTCCTTCCTCCATACTATAGACGGAAAGGATACGTGATTCACGCAACTGCAGTCATAATGGAAGTTGTGAAATTGCAAATCAATTAGCTAATTATTACTAACATAATTTGTTTCGGTTAAGAATGTACAATTGTATTGGTCTTGACTTCTGTAGCCACAATCATGAATTCAAGAATACAAAATTTGTGAAAACTTGGCCAAATTGAGCGGGCTAGCTCGAACTCGCTCAAGAGGGTTGGAGCACATAGTCAGATCAACTCGTGAGATTGAACCAAGACCATGACAATTCTTAAGTTCAAACTACCACTTTGACAATTTACGGTGACTAGCCAACTTATTTAGAGGCTTAACAATCAATATTGCTGGAAAATAAATGTATGTAACATGTTTTTGTCCTCTTATTTGGCAAATGCATTTATGTCTTGTGCCATAAAGTCTCTCGTGGTTGAAAATTTCATGTTAAATTTAGCATTTTCTTAAGAAATTTTAATTGAGACTCAAAATTGTGACATATTCCATGTACAATGTGACACACAACATGCATTGTTTAATTTGTTTGAAAAAAAAATTTAAATGTTTAAATGTAGCATTAAATAATAGTAAGGGCTCATTTGTTACGACTTGAATAAAAAATTACTTTTGAGATTAAGAAATCGCAGTTAAACGAAGCACTTGTAGAGCATAATTGGTATAAAATATGGATACGACTATATAGTATATAATAATAATTGTAAATTAGTAAAACTTTTTCCGGTTTGACCGAAAAGAAAAAAAAAAAATAAAAAAAATTCAACTACCAACATAAATGAAATTGTTTGCTTCTCAACTGTAACATAACTCTTCCTAAGTTTTAAATTTATTGCTCCAGCCCTTCTCAACAAACTCTTCCTACTTAGCTTTAACTCTCCTCTGCTGTTCATTTCCAGGTCAAAAATCCCTTATTGTTTAGTGCAAAAAAATGTGGGATTATACTGTGAAAGTCGAAGAAGGAAGAGCTGCTGCTGATGATGGGAAGCCTTCTGCAGGAGCAGTTTATCGCTGCATTTATGCTAAAGATGGTCTTATGGAGATTCCTCCTGCTTTTCAGTCTCCCTGGGACTTCTTCAGGTTCGTATAGATATACACACACAGATACAGAGAATTATGAGTTTTGTTGTTAGAACAATGGTGAAGTTCATGAACACTCTTGGAGGTAAAAATCTCAAAATAGAAAACACGACTTTTCTTTTTCTCTCTCACATGGTGGGAAAAAAAAAGAAAAAGAAAAAAAACAATTTGGCCCATGCAGGTCTCGAACCTGCGACCTTCGCGTTATTAGCACGACGCTCTAACCAACTGAGCTAATAGGCCATTTGTTATTTTTGTTTAATTTTTATATTTATAAATTAATTAATTTATATTTCGTTTCTGTTGTTAAACGAGTTCACCAGTTTCCAGTAGTTTTGAATTCTGATTCAGGACCCTAATTTTGGTCTCATGGCGTTGTTTAATTTGATCTATAATGCTCCTTCGTTACCCACAGTGAATCAGTCAAAAGGAATCCCAAGAGTCCGATGCTCGGTCGCCGTCAAATCATCGATGGGAAGGTGCAAATCTGTTCCCAATTTTATTTTATTTTATTTTTGCTGTTTAATAGTGCTAGATCACCTCATGTTTGCTAATTTACCATGTTCTGGACTAATAAATTCAATGTCATTACATAATATGCTGAATTGGTATTCGAAAATCAACAGGCGGGTTCGTATGCTTGGCTCACATACCAGGAAGTCTATAATACAACTCTCAAGATCGGTTCTTCCATCCGAATCCGTGGCGTCAATCCCGTTAGTAGCTTTCAATTATAGAACTTCAAAAAATGCTTACAGCATACAATCACATTATAATCATTCGTGTTTAATTGATTAGGGTGACCGTTGTGGCATATACGGAGCTAACTGCCCGGAGTGGATAATTGCAATGGAGGTATATTCATAATCCTTTTTATAGATTGTGTTATGTTGAAGTTAATTACTTTGTTGTATTGTTCAACAGGCTTGTAATGGGCATGCCATTACTTATGTACCGCTGTATGATAGCCTTGGTATGTTTCTTCCAAATATTCAATGAGTCGTTTCTTGATTGTTTGATTAGTTACTGGATTATGGTTGGTGCTGTGTAAGTGTAGGTGCAAATGCAGTTGAGTATATAATCAACCACGCTGAAGTTTCCATAGCATTTGTTCAAGAAAGCAAGCTCCCAGCTGTATGTTCTCTTTCACTCAGCTGTATATTGGCTCAATTTTCAATTTTATCTACAATAAAATGTAAAAATTGAATAAATAAAGTGCTTTCTGGATGCTACTTATCTACCTACTCTCGTGATTCCTAAACAAGGATACATGAGTAATTTATCTATTTTTGAATTGGAAAATGGATAGGCCCTCTATTGGTAAAGTTGATTTTTATCGACGCTGTTGATAATTAGGATTTGACAGATTGAAAATGATAAGGATTATGCATGTTATTTTGTATCATTAAAAGTGGTGGGAACTTCTGATTTGGTCATGTTGGGCATGCCTGATGTGTGGCAAATTCCACGTACTTTGTATAGATCATCCTGGAGCTAAAAATCGCTCTCTGTATCATCAACCCACAAATAGCTGATTTAAATTATTTACATCTTTTGTATAACTGGAAATTAACTTTTAATTTGAAATGGCTACATATCAGAGATTCTAAATTTTTGAAGTGAAAATTAAGGATTTTTTTTTTCTTAACTGTTTGATCTGTTATCTGGATGTTTCTGCAGATCCTAACATGTCTCTCCAAATGTACACCACATCTAAAAAGTAGGTGAAATTACTATTTCTGAAGTTATCATTTCTTGGTTTTATTGTTAAGTGCAAGGTATATTAAATGAACTGTTTCTTTTGTTAAGCTATTGTGAGTTTTGGAAAGATTTCGGACAAGCAAAAGGAAGCAGCTGAGGAACTAGGTGTAGCCTGCTTCTCATGGGAAGAATTTACTTCAATGGTTAGAAGAAGACATTGGTTAATGACATTGCAGAATGAATAATATGTCCATTACTTTTAGGCACCAATACGGTCTTGTTATGATTTCACCATTCTTTCATCTTTACAGGGAAATTTGGATAGTGATCTTCCTCCAAGGGAGAAGAAAAACACATGCACGATAATGTATACCAGTGGAACAACGGGAGAACCAAAAGGAGTCATTCTAAATAATGGTGCTTTCATGGCTGAAGTCTTATCTATGGATCAACTTCTTCTAGAGACTGACAAGCAGGTAAAAATATTATAAATGGACTAAATATTATCCTGTTTTCTCCTCCAGCCAGGAAATGAACTTGCAATCATTGAATAATATTCTCTATTTGCAGTTTTCCGATGAGGATGTATACTTCTCCTTCCTTCCTCTAGCTCATATATTTGATCAAATTATTGAGACATACTCTATTTCCCGGGGTTCTTCCATAGGATTTTGGCAAGGCGTAAGATCAATATCTCGCTATTGAATTTCTCTGCTAAATAAGAATCTGATTCGACGCAATTACTGTGGAAAGTTTAAAGCAACATTTCCGCTAACTCACAGGACATCAGATACTTGATCGAGGATCTTCTAGTGTTGAAACCAACTATTTTCTGTGGAGTTCCTAGAGTCTATGATCGAATATACACAGGTATAAGAGTTTGCTTGTATTATTAGAATGTCAAATTCCTGTACTTAATATTTTGGGTTTCTGCTTGTTTAGGCATAATGGATAAAATATCAGCTGGTGGTTCACTGAAAAAGGCACTTTTCCAGTATGCGTACAACTAGTATGTGTCACTGTTGAACCCATTGCAATAATTATTTTCTTTCACTTCCTCGCTCTAAATGAATAAGCAATGCTGACAGTAAATTAAGGAATTTGGAGAAAGGACTAAAACAAGAGGAAGCATCTCCTCTGTTGGACAAATTGGTCTTTGATAAGGTTGGTGACTTAAAATTCTACTGTTAGTATGTTACATTCTAAATTTATATTGCTTTCCTCACTGATTCCTACCCTTTCAGATCAAACAAGGATTTGGAGGACAAGTTCGTCTTATGTTATCTGGAGCTGCACCTTTGCCTAAGCACATTGAGGAATTTCTGAGGGTCACATGCTGCTGTGTTTTATCGCAAGGATATGGTATGAAAAAGAGTGTTGATCCAGAGCGAAACTTTTACTAGAAACTTATACTGCTTTGTGTATTCCCCGTCCCTTGATGAAAATAGTATCAACTTACAACTGGAGAAACCATGGTAGATGAAGGCAGCATATCATTGCACTACAATCTATTATAATCTCATATCATGTCACCAGTGCACTTGATTTTTACTTGTGAGCCTTTAAAAGAATATATTGAACAAGCCTAATGCTATGTTTCAGCTTCTGTTACTCTTTAGATGTATAGAAGTATTCAAGCATGCCATTAGATAGTAATTACCGTACCAGAATTTCATTTTTTCTCCTTATTTCCTTTCCTTAATTTCTCTATTATAACTTATGCTTCTTTCCCTGTTATTTTGACTTCAGGCCTTACAGAAAGTTGTGGTGGATGTTTCACTTCCATAGCCAATGTGTTCCCTATGATTGGAACTGTTGGTGTTCCCATGACTACAATCGAAGCAAGGCTTGAATCAGTTCCTGAGATGGGATATGATGCACTTTCTAGTGTGCCACGTGGTGAAATTTGTCTAAGGGGAACAACCTTGTTCTCTGGATACCATAAACGCCAGGATCTTACAGAAGATGTAGTTGTGGATGGATGGTTCCATACAGGTACACTTCTCAAAATGCAACCAGAACCTCTCCTTCCTTCTTTTGAGGACTCAATATCTTCTATTATTGAATGGAAGGGATCTGGGCTCATCGTGGAATTTAACTTCTAACATATCCTAATCAGCTATCAAGTTATTTGATTTGTAACTAAAGATATAAAAATGAAACCTGTAGGGGACATTGGGGAGTGGCAGCTCAATGGTGCAATGAAAATCATTGACCGGAAAAAGAATATATTCAAGCTGTCACAAGGTGAATATGTTGCTGTGGAAAGCATTGAAAGCACATACTCGCGATGTTCCCTTGTAACATCGGTGAGTTCAAACTGACCAAGGAAACAATATTTTTCATTCTTGACAGAATATGAAAATTCATGGAGATAACCCGCTTGTTCATCTGCATTGCTGTGTTCACAAATGATTATATTAGTCTTTTTTAACCATTAATTGTGGGAATCCTAAATTGTGACTTGACGCTTTGCAGATTTGGGTTTATGGAAACAGCTTTGAGTCGTTTCTCGTGGCTGTGGTGGTACCAGAGAGAAAAGCACTTGAAGATTGGGCCGCAAATAATGAGGTGAAGGGTGATTTCAAGTCCCTGTGCAGTGACTCCAAGGCTAGCAAATATTTTCTAGATGAGCTCAACGGCACTGCCAAAAGATATAACGTATGTACTTTTTCCTTATTGATTTCGTGCTCTATTTTTGTTCCTTGTTTGATCCAAATGTTCTCTCAGCTTCGAGGTTTTGAAATGTTAAGAGCAGTTCATCTGGAGCCAATTCCTTTTGACATTGATCGCGATCTAATTACTCCGACATTTAAGCTTAAGAGGCCACAATTGCTCAAATATTACAAGGTATGTCAAAATGATTGGTTAATCTCTATCTTCTCCGCCTTGTATCACCCTTTCGGAAGGGTCGGCCATTGTTGTTCGATAAGGATATGTTCGGTACACAAGACTAGACACTACTAAGATATATAATTGACAAGTTTTTAAGCTTATTCTTTCTTAATCCTATTAGTACTTACTAAACAAGCCATAATGGTACATTAGGGGCATGATAGCATTAGTTTAATGCTTATGAAAGAATATTGCAAGTCGCCATTCTAAACGTCTTTTTGTACATCTGCAGGATTGCATCGATAAACTGTACAGTGATGCCAAGGGAACAAAGGCATAAAGAACACCATCAAATCAATCCGAGCTTCTAAATGTCCCTTCCAAGTACTCCATATCTACAATTCAAGTTCATTCAATTAAGAACTACACGTGCTTCTTCCTGTTAATTTCCATGTATACCTCTTGTATCTATTGCAGCAAATCGAATAATTCAGGATTTACGGTAAATCCATGAATATTAATCCTTAATGGAGTTTGTTTTGTACGTGTATCCTTTCATTGGTTGACTCTAAATTAATTAAAAATAAAGTTTAGTTTATTCTATTGATAAAACATTCATTTAAGGAGAATTATGTTACATACAGTGACACTAAACTCAATCTCAGGTCCAATGAATTTATTTCATCGGTAAAGAACTAACCAACTTGCAACACGAAAGCAATACAGACACGGGAATAATTCATGCTAACCTTCACACATATAAATTACACAGAAACATTTCCTTCAAAGAATGGAGAGTATGAGCGACCAAACTGGATATACCAACAGAATCACTATCCCGACAGTGTTGGAAGCCCCGTGGCTCTTCGCAAAGGAATTCCGGAACCCACCAGATGCTCGGATATGTTCCTGCAGCAAATAGCATCCGATGATCAAACAAATCAAGGTACCAATCCAGCTGTTCCTTATGGTGTCAGCAATAAAGCCCGGAGCTACGACAATGAGAAGGATCAAAGCTCCCGGCAGTTCAAGCCATTCTGCATTAAAAATTTTATCCAAGTGACGATATTACTCCGACTAGAAGGGGGGCGGGAGAGGGTATTACGACTGACTGGTAATAATGTCGTACCTGGAAAACGTTTGGGGAGGAAAAGGCGTAGTACAACAGCAATAAGCGCAATCCACTTCCCAATTTCTCCTCTGTACTATCAATCGTGTAAGTTTTACGAAACAATGAATCATCAAAACAGACAAGAAATATGGAAGTTACAGCAAGGATCATTCATCATTACCTGAGCAAGTTGAATATCAGTGAAGGAAGACTCAGGAAAATGTATGGAATTAAAAGGGACGTGAGCATGTTTGTTTTCCAGTTTGTTCGATCTAGGATCAACAAGTAACTGTACACCAAAGAGAAATGTTAAGCACGGTTGATGAATCGATGATACGAGGCACGCAGCAAGTAGCTTTAAGTATTGCGAATCGGGAAGTAGCAAAATATAAGAACAAATAAAAGAGGTGCGTAGACAAGTGAATTCCCTTTCCTATGGGTTTCTTTTTTGCCCTGAATTAAGCAGCAAGAGAAGAAGCGCAGAAAGCGTTAAATCGCAAGCATGAAGTTACGACGATCCTTTAGAAGCCGACTGGAGCGACAATGGACTAACAGAAGGGGATGGACTGACTTTTACTTTTGAACTTCTATAGCTAGAATCAAGTCAAATCTCACTGCAGTTGAACTATGCAGTGTTTCATATGATCTTACTTACGTCAACAAATCATCATTTTCAAGTAACAAGGGCATCTAAACTTGAATAAAACCTAGGTCCTGTTTGGCAGGGTTTCTGCTTTTGTTGACGCTTCTTGTCGAAGAACTCAACCTTAGGTCAGCTTCCTAGCTCGCTTCTAACTTTCAAAAGTCCCAACAAACAGGCCTTTATCTAAATTTATAATCTGACACAAGTCTAGACTTACTTTTAACCACTGATATATTAACATATGATCTCTCCTGATGTTCTTTTCTTCATAAACCATTAGAAATTACTTTCTTTTTTCATAGTATAATATAATTCAAGCACTTATATTTTCTTCACACTCTTCTTAAACCTAACTTCATTACAGTAATCTCTAAACAAAATGATTTATTCAGTTAGTTCACATAGACATATAATCGAATCCATTCACAGCATGTTCCATAAGTATACTATGAACAAAATTCAGTCTCGTCCAGTACTGCAAATCAAACGTTCACTGAGGAAATAACACAAACAGGTAGAAGGCAAAACGTAAAACTTACATTGCAGCAATTGAAGCAATCCATTTGAGGATTGAAGTCCCAATTCCAAGGCTACCAAGCTTTACTGCATGATTAGCAAGCTTTTTCACAGCATTCCCAATTTCCTTAAAATCAGAACTGATCAATTCATTAGCAGCTACAGAATCAGTTTTCATTGCCAAGTAACTCCTCTTTCTTCCCACAATTTTATCCATTGATAGAACACCCAACCCAATTACTCACAAGATAACAATGAAATCGTTGTGATGGTGATTAAATAATGGAATTTTTTTTAAGACTTTAAGATATTAATGAGTTTGGAGCTTAATTCGTCAATTGAGTATGTGCTGGAACCGTGTCGGCAAAGAGGTGGAGTGCCGCGCAGGTCTCTCATTGCTAACTGCCAGTTGTCTATTGCCGATGTTGTGTCATCGTTTTCGATAAGCACATTTGTGGTCAGTTTTGAGCTTAAGGATAAATAAATAATAATAATATAATAAAAAAAATAGTGAAATATGCAACAAGCACTTGGATAAAGAGCACGATCCGAGCCCACATTAATTGGACTTTTGAATTTGTTAAAGAGGAAATTACAGGTAGAATGAGTTTTAAATTTTCATTTTCATAAATCAAGAAATCAGGTTTTCATTTAATTATTATAAATTAATATTTTATTATAAACCCTAATCTCTCTCTATTCCCAACAGCAACAGAACATCGCCTCTCTCTCTATTCACTCTCTCGCCGGCAACAGCGCCCCTCTCTCTCTCTCTTCACTCTCTCATGCTGGTGCAACAGCACTGTGAGCAAGCAATGCGATAATCTGAGCACCGCCACAACGACGCTCCAATGTGAAGCAGCACCAAGATCTGG
>CAIGRT010183783.1:0-12401 GCA_903798405.1 Fraxinus platypoda
AAGGATGACGATTTGTAGAATGCCCATCAAGATTTTGAAGTTTGTGGTTAGCTAATACTCAAGATTGTAAAATCTTTAAAAAAAATTACTGCTATACCAATTGATAACCAAAGAATAACTAACTAAAAGGGGGTGAATTGTTTATTAAAATTTTTCGAAAAATTAATGCAAGTTTAAGCAAATTTAGGATGAATAAGTAAAACAAAACAAAAATGCACAAATATGAAAGCAAAAAGTAGAAGGGAAGAGAGTGTGTAAATGATGTAATTGTAGAGGTTCGATCCCAACAATGCTCTACGTCCTTCGTTACCAAGCTCTCCTTCATGAGCAAGACCTTTTGACTATATTTGATGGACTTAAAATGCTTCTGGTAACTTACAAACAAGGAGCACAGATCCTTATACAATTTTGAGTTTTATTGGACCTCAATATGACCTATAAATTTAAGAAAAGTTGATTTTGCAATTTGAAATTTCTCTTTTAATAAATGACATGATCAAAATTAAGTATCAAGAGATAAATTAACTAATACTTTAATATATAGCAATGAATGAAGCTCAAGTATTAGGCAAGAAAAAAAACTTTGATCGGTAAAATGATTTTTAAAAGTTAATTCAATCAAAAGTTTTTCAAGGTAAATGATTTGATAAAAATAAATAAGATGTGTAATCAATATAATGCTCTCAAAAGTGTATATTGATTGCAAAGTGAAATAGTATCTATAGCAGTCAAAACGCAAAAATTCTGATTAACTAGACGACCCATCAGGATGTCCACATACTCAACTGGACAACCAACTTAGCTATTGTGCATCAGAATTCAAAATGGTTAAAAAATCAACCGTTGGGCCGAACCGGACGTCCACTAGGACCATTCAAACGTCCGCTTGAATAGTATTTTCCCGTATTTTTCTTTCTTTATATGTTTTTGATTATTTTGAAAAATGTAAGCTTTTAAATGACGTTTTCACTTTATTTTTAATGTAAGTGACACTTGTAAAAGTTTAAATGTCAAGTTGAAATTCTTACCTTTTGAAAAATAACTTTTATACAAGCGTTTTTATGAAGAAAAAAAAATCTCGTGCATAAAAAATTCATCTTTTGAGCTTTTAATGATTCATTACTAAGGATTAAAGCATTTTACCTTTATAAATGAATCCAAAACATCTACGTCTAATATCTTCGATGTTTGATTGTTGAAGTTCTTGTCTTCAATCGATTTGACGTAAATGTTCAGCTTCCGTCTCAATTTTCATTGATCATCAATTGAGAATCTTTTGATAGCGATCTTTTTATCTCCAATTGATTAACATAGCAACAATAGCTATGAAGACTCGAATTCAATTGTTAGAGATAAAAACAATTTGTTTATTTTAATCAAAACATGAAGTAAACCACAGTGACACAAGATGTCCTTCTATTAAAAATAAATAAATAACAAATACAAGTGTATGACTAAATATTTGCCCCCTATTTTAAAGCATGCTAACAGAATTTGGACGAAAATCTTGATCACAGTCAATATGTGCTCATCAATAGAGGGTTGATGATAAAAGTTGGAGACACAAGTGAAAAAATAAATAAAAGTTAAAAAACTTTTAATGCAATTAAAAAAACTAGTGTGAATATGACTACCTTATTATTTATTATTAATAGATAGAGCTAGCACAAGTGTTTGGGGGCTATGAGGGAATTATTGAAAAAGAAAAGGAGAACTGAGAAGACATAAATACTCTCCTTGAAGGTGCCTTGATATTTAACTTTCGACATCTTCCTTAAAGTTTTTTTTGGTTTCCTTTACGACATTTTTTGGGTATTTCCAGTTCTTTCCTTTCTTTTTCTCCTCTTTTAAACAACTTGATTAGGAAACTTTTCAAATGCATGGGACATGTTCAAGGATTTGGTTACTTCAAGACGGATGAACAACAGTGGATTCAACATGCAATGATTTAATTGAAACATTGAAATTATTTGGAAGAATTGCTGCTGCACAAGCCATGTGGCACTCTGACGGAATATTGACAAACAAAGCTGCTAGGATTCACGAGATAAGACACTGCTTTAGCCCTTGCTCCACACATATCTACCTTCGTCAAGAAAGTAGACATTTTGGTTCAAAATTCAAGAAAATAATGCAACTCAAATCCAATCCCAGCGCTTGAAATTGCACTCCAAATCTTACTGATGCAAAAACCAGTTGAGTAGGTTAATTATATGCAAACTCCTCGTGCCAACAAGACAATCCATTTTCAACAACTTATATTCTAGGTTGGAGGAATTATCCCCAATTTTTCATGATATGGGCCACCCAAGAATATGTACATTTTTGTAAAAGGGCAAAGTAGACTTTCCACATGTCATTTCGAATTAGAGTTTTGGTTCATTGTTCTGTTTTGTTCTATGTTGGTAGTTTTTTTTTTGCTGATAAGAGTTTGTCATTTTTTTTATATGTTTCTTCGATACATGATTTTTGAAGTTTTTGAGCATGTGTGTGTTGAAAGGAGTTGTTGCCCATTTTGTTATTGTTACTCATATAAATGATCGTCCCCTACGTGGCGAACGGATTTAAGGGCCCCTACCTTACATGGCAACATAGTCGACCCTGTTATAAGCAGGGAGGCGACCTCTTTCATATGAAGCGAAAGTTAACTGAGCCCATTTGGACAGACGCTAGTGTAGGAGCTGGTTTGGAGAGGCAACGGCAAGATCCATAACAGATCTTGTGATGAAGTGATTGACAAGACAACTCACTGCCAACGCCGCCTCTACACGCCTACACGATCAAATCCCACTTGCACAAATCAGTATTTGTAAATACGTAAGGGATCTTAGTATTTAATGCCCTGATTGATTGATTGATTGACGCATATAACAAGAAGGGTCGATCGATTTTGATGAAACCACGTGTCCTAGTATCCGACGGACCTTGTTTCTCCTACCCAAGTATCAAAGCCCACACTTAGTACCATTCAAGGTTAATGAAGTTTAGACTCTCAATCAAATATTCTTGTTACGGACATTTCTGATATTCTACTCCAAAACTGACCCCTTTTTTTGATTGGAAACTCGTGTGTTGAGCTCTCCCACACACTANATAAAAGCCCACACTTAGTACCATTCAAGGTTAATGAAGTTTAGACTCTCAATCAAATATTCTTGTTACGGACATTTCTGATATTCTACTCCAAAACTGACCCCTTTTTTTGATTGGAAACTCGTGTGTTGAGCTCTCCCACACACTAACTCACTTCTCCAGCTTGGTGCGACCGCCTTAACCAACGACTGGACCAAATATGTTAGGATTCAGCTTACGTGGACGCGAGAAGTTTTGGGATCTATTGGCCACGTCATTGATACACTTTTGGGGTCAACATATTGGCGCTGTCTGTGGGAACGTTTGATACCATAACCACAAACATCCTTGTGGTAAAATCCATTTGAAACAGGACCTTAGAAAAAGGTCTGGTTGTTGAAGAAAGAACCATCGCGAAGAATGAGCGTCTAAAAGAAAAAATACTCACTACCAACCCGAAACCAGATATTCATGATGAGTTCCAGCCACCAAGGAACACATGATGGAAATAGATAGCAGGAGGCTTCTGAAGAAGAGGTCCTCCACACAAATGTGAACATGAGTCGCCCCCATCACCAACACAGGCGAGATAGTAGTACAGCGCGCCTAGCCAAAGAGGTAGGGGAAATGGCTGCCAACATAAGGAACATGGCCCAACAAAACGCTGACATGCAGTAGCTACTCATGCAAATGCACCAGCAAGCTGGGTTCCGGCACCTCGACGCGGAATGTTTTCCCAAGAAGGTGAGAAAAATGACACGGCAGTATACCCTCAAATGCATGGCATGGATAACAACCCAATGGAGAGGGAGGTGGAAGTAGATACTTCCACCAACTACATTACGAACCGACCTGGCGAAAACCTACCACAGGAAGGAAATTTCCCCCCGAATACACTAAAGAGCACGAACCTCAAAGGTCCAACAGCATATTCGATTGAATTGGACCCTCTAGGCCTAGAAATAGGTCCCATTAGCTACTCCATGTTCAAAGAGGGCATGAACAGTACCAAGGATATGAACCTCAAGGGATACCACCTTTACCTAGAAATAGGCGAGAGAGGATGGACGAGGCGAACGTGAAAAATCAAGCAGGGACGTCACAACCCCCTCATTACCAGGCAAAAGAAAATGATTCTGATGGCACATGCAGATCATTTGAGCTGGATGATGACGACGAAAGCTTACCCTTCTCCCAAGAGTTGAGAAAAGCCCCGGTCCCAAGTCACTTCGTACCCCCAAAGATACCCAATACGAGGGGAAAGGTGATCTGACGAAGCACCTCAACAACTACAAGACCCACATGTCCCTGCAAGGAGCTTCGCCAGCACTAAAATGCAGAGCTTTTCATCTCACGCTAATAGGAGCTGCATAAATTTGGTCCAGCTGTATCCCCCCATCAGCATCAGAAGTTGGCCAAACCTCAAAAAGGCCTTCCTGAACCAATATATGTCTAGTAAAGAGGGAGAAGCCTCCATCCAGAGGCTACAAGACATTGTTACAAGCGGGTGAAACCTTGAAAAGCTATTTGGCCCGCTTCACGGATGAAATGACCTATTGCGAACAGGTTACTGATAGAGAGGCCCTTTCTGTCCTAAGGGGAGGCCTCAACATGAACACCATATTCTGGAGGGACGTGCGAAACAGAAATCCCCCTTTTACAACACTTTGGTAGAGATGATGATAAGTGAAATCGTTAAGGAAGAGCTGATAGATCATCACAATAGAACCTCGCTAGGGCTACCACTACCTCAAAGACAGCGAAGATGCCCTATGTCCCACTTGGTGGACCAGGAATGGACCCAAGCAGGACACACAATAGCCCCCACCTCAGGCCAAGCATTGGCCACAGCCACGCTAAACGTAGTGCCTTCTTTGGCATACGAGGAGATTGGGCCCGAAGTTCAAAGGCAGCCTAAACCATCCAAGGAAGGGATAGAGGGAGAAACATGGATCCCCGAGATAGGCAGTACTGCACATATCATAGGACCAATAGCCACAGTACTGAGAATTGCCTATCCGGGCCATGTCATGGAGAGCCAGATGTTCTCCGCATTAAGGGTAGAAATACCCATCAAACACAAAGAAATGTACCCCAGCCTAGGCAGGAGAGAGAGCCTAGGCGAAACGAGGCTAGGCGTCACCGTAAGAACAAATCACCTCGACAGGAACACGAGGAAGATAGAAATAGGACAAGGGGTCAGAAGCCCAGGAGAGAGCCTCTAGTAAATGCGGATAACGCTCCCATCAGAGAGATTGACACCATCATAAGTGGTCCTCACATAGGAGGAGATTCCAAGAACGCACTAAAGAACTATGCAAGAGAAGCGAAAGACTCCCATATGGCGAGCTACTTGATCAATAACACTGGTCATTGATCTAGGAACACCCCCATCAATCACTTTTTCCCCAGCAGACACTGTGGTGGTCCATTACCCATACTGTGATGCACTGGTGGTGTGAGCCATCATAGAAAAAAATGGACAGAGAGACATGTTTGTAGATAATGGGAGTTCGGTTAATATCCTATTTGGAACTACCTTCGACAAGATGATGGTGGATCATGAGCTCGCCCCCATGACCGCTCATTTATATTGCTTTACTGGTGATAGCATCGTCTCAGAGGAAGGATCACATTGGCAGTGGAAATGGGAGAACCCCCATTTAAGACTCATCAATTCATGGAGTTCCTGGTTGTAGATCATCGATCCGCCTACCATGGAGTGTTAGGATGACCTGCTTTAAAAGAACTCAAGGCCGTGACATCTATACATCACTTATGCATGAAGTTTCCTACCAATGAAGGAATTGCCACAGTACAGGGGGATCAGATTGGATCAAAGGAATGATACCTCTGTTTCCTAAAGAAATTCAAGCCTCGCAGTTTAAACATGGTTTTGATGGATGCTGAAATGGTTGATGCACCTGAAGAAGGTCCTACCCCTGAACAAGGGGAAGTCAACATGACAGATGCCCCTGAAGAAGGGGTCATCGAAGTGGATTTAGATCCCAAGATCACATGATCAAACTCGCAGGCAACCCCGGTAGAAGAGCTCGAACCTTTCCCTGAGGACCCACATGACCCTGCAAGGGTATTACAAATAGGAAAGGAGCTCGAATCAGGAGAAAAACCAAGTTGAAGGACTTCCTGTTTAACAACTTGGATGTATTTGCGTGGAAACACGAGGACATGGTAGGCATTGATCCTAGAGTCAGTTGCCACCAACTTAATTTGGACCTAAAGTTCACTCCTCACAGGCGAAAAAGGAGAAGCCTGAACCCAGAAAGGTATGTGGCCTTAAAAGAAGAGGTACAAAAGCTTATATCTAACGGGTTCATTAGAGAGGCAATGTACCCAAAATGGATATCCAACCCCGTCTTGGTAAAGAAATCCAATGGCAAATGGAGGGTCTGCATAGATTTCTCCAACCTCAACCAAGCTTGCCCGAAGGGCAGTTTCCCGCTTCCAAGGATCGACTAGCTAGTTGATTCCACTGCAGGCCATGAACTCTTGAGTTTCATGGATGCATACTCAATGCACAACCAAATCCCCATGCACTCAGTTGATGAGGAAAATACCTCGTTCATCACTTATAGGGGCCTCTATTGCTACAGGGTCATGCCGTTTGATTTGAAAAACGCTGGTGCAACCTATCAACGGCTAGTCAACAAAATGATTTCCAACCTCATAGGCAAAATGATGGAAGTATATGTCGATGACATGCTTATAAAGAGCCTCAGGTCTACAGACCACATTGAACACTGAAGGACTACATTTAAGATCTTGAGGAAGTAACGGATGAAGCTGAACCCATTGAAATGCACTTTTGGCGTTGCATCTAGAAAGTTTTTGGGTTACATGGTTAATCAACGAGGCATTGAGGCGAATCCTGAGAAAATTAAGGCCCTGCTGGATATAAAATCCCTAGGCAAACCCAAGGAAGTACAATGTTTGACAGGATGCCTCGCGACACTAAACCGCTTCATCTCTAAAGCTACGGATATGTGTCTTCCCTTCTTTAAAATCTTGAAAGGGGGAAAGAGGTTCCAGTGGAATGAAGAGTGTGAAGAGGCTTTCCAAGGGCTGAAGAAGCACTTGGGCCAAGCCCCCCTCCTCTCAAAGCCCAAGAAGGGAGAAACATTGCAACTATATCTGGCAGTAAGTGTCGATACTGTGAGTTCGGTGCTGGTAAGATAAGAGAACAACATTCAATTACCTATCTACTACATAAGTAAGACCCTTCTTCCAGCTGAAACGCTTCATACTGATATGGAAAAGCTTGCCTTGTCCCTTATGATCACCTCTAGGAAACTGAGGCCCTATTTTCAGGCCCACAGCATACACGTACTGACGAGCCTCCCCCTCAAACAGGTGCTACAGAAGCCAGATGCATCGGGAAGAATGATGAAATGGGCTGTGGAGCTAAGCGAGTTTGACATTTTATACCAACCTAGAACCTCAATGAAGGGGCAAGCTGTGGCAAATTTTATAGCGGAATTCACAGAAGCAACAAATATCAATTAACAATAGAACCGGCAGACCCCCCAGCATTAAAATTGTTTGTTGACGGATCTGCTGGAGAAGCGAGGTCAGGGATGGGGGTACTATTGGAAATCATGATGGCACGCCACTTGGCAACATCTAATGGCCTCGCCTAACAGTTATGCAGCCTTACTATAGGCTCCTGCCTTAAAGTGGCTCGATAAATTCTCCAATGGCCTCGCCTTACAGTTGTGCAGCCTTACTATAGGCTCCTACTTCAAAGAGGATCGATAGATTCTCCAATGGCCTCGCCTAACAAGTTGTACAGTCTTACTATAGGCTCCAGCTTTAAAGAGGGTCGGTAAATTCCCAAATGGCCTCGCCTAACAAGTTGTCCAGCCTTACTATAGGCTCCTGCTTCAAAGAGGCTCGGTAGATTCTTCGATGGCCTCACCTACGCTCTTCAGCCTTATCACAGTGTTCAATTACCGGATAGGCTCACCCTTTACTTTCAGAGCCTCGTCATATACCCCTAAACCCCAACGCTAGTTTCAATTAATGAAGTCTTCTTCTTTCTTAGACTAGCAAGTCCACACATTATGTAAATAATCACACCTGGACTTCGAGAACTGTTGTTACTCATATAAATGATAGTCCTTACGTGGCGAACAGATTTGAGGGCCCCTACCTTACGTGGCAACATAGACAACCCTGTTATAAGTAGGGATGCGAGCTCTTTCATATGAAGCGAAAGTGAACTGAGCCCATTTAGACAGACGCCCGTGTAGGAGCCGATTCTGGCGAGGCGACGACAAGATCCATAATAGATTTTGTAATGAAGTGATTGACAAGACAACTCACTGCCAACGACGCCTCTGCACGCCTGCACGGTCAAATCCCACTTGCACAAATCAGGATTTGTAGATACGTAAGGGATCTTAGCATTTAATGCCATGATTGATTGATTGATGCATATACCAAGAAGGGTCGATCGATTTTGATGAAACCACTTGTCCTAGTATCCGATGGACCTTGTTTCTCCTATCCAAGTATAAAAGCCCACACTTAGTACCATTTAAGGTTAATGCAAGTTTAGAACCAACGACTAGACCAAATGTGTTAGGATTCAGCTTACGTGGACACGAAAAGTTTTGGGATCTGTTGGCCACGTCATTGATACACTTTTTGGGGTCAACAGTTATTGTTGCGAAAATCATTTTGTTAAATGTATGAAGACCATTGTCGACTTTGACAGTTGAGCACCTGAACTATTGAAACCGATAGTTGAAGTATTGAACTGACAAAAAATCGTTTTATTATCGAAATAGACAGTTCGCTATCAAAAGGTCTATTTTGACAGTGAACTTTCACTTATTTTTTCCAATGCAGATTGTCATCTAGAATTATGAAAATGAGATATATTTTCTGATTATGAGCTAACCAAATAATCTTGTGTAACAGCAAGTTCTATATTGATAGCTTTCCTTAGAAGCAATTGTGTATCTCAAATTGTGTGCACCAACCTTCAACTAGTATATAATTATTGCCCTTGCTTGACCCTCATCATAATGAAAATTTGGGAAAAATGTATTTTATAATAGTAATTTTTTGGAAATTGTATGGTTAAAAAATGATGAAAATTTTTGGATTTACGTGTAATATTACTTTATTAAGAGTAATCTATATAGCCTCATGAGGATTACATCCTCAATTTATGTAGCTTTAGATGATAGACTAAATGAAATGTGAAATTAAATGACTTATTTAATTTTACATATAATTAATGTCACATTAATGCTATCTAGATTGGAGTTGTAATCACAATGGGACGAAATAACATTACATTTTTATTAAAAAAAATGTGTGATTAACAAGATGGTGAAAAATGAATTATAATTCTAGCGGGGGCCAAACTGAGGCTTAACCATACAAAAAAAAAAGTCATTTTTACAAATAGAGATCCATTTTTTCAAAAATAATTTTTTTTAAAACTCATTTTCAATCATACTTTTTTTATAAAATAATTTTATATGTAAATTCAAATTTTTTTTCTAATTTTTTAACTACACATTGTTTAGTCCCTGTTTGGTTTGGATTAAAATCTCAAATCAAAATTAACAATTAATTTTAATCACATATTTTATGAAATCCACAACTTTTCGACCACATATTTTATCAAATTTTATCAAAATTTACTAAAGATTTGATTTTAAGATCCAGGGGACTTAAAAAATTACTATTCTAAAACATGTTTTTTTTCTCAAAACATGTCGTTAATGGTCAACTTTTTGCAATAAAAAGAACATTTATACAAATGTTTTCAAAAGTAGCATGTTTGTTTTCATAAAGTTCAATCAATCATTACAAGCAAACAAAAATGTATATGTATGGCTGGTTCATGCATCGTATTTGGGATACTAACTTCCAAAACAAGCATCAATATCTTATATGTGCTTTGTCGTCTTCATAATTCTGGCCTTAAATTGATTTTCCCCAATCTGAAAATCAGTGAGAGAGAGAGAGAGAGAGAGAGACTGAAGATGACTTTGGGACTGATTAATGCGAATCCAGTGGTCCATGCCAAGAAGGAACGCGTCGTTCGCACTGAAGATTCTCACGCCTATGACGCCGTTGATCCTATTGAAATCTACGATATCCTCTATTCGATTTTCATTTTGCTTATTTTCTCCTCCTCATTTTTTTTTTATAAAAAATTTCAATTATATTGAGGTAAATTAGCGTGAATCGAATTGGATGTGCGATCTTTGACGATAACTCGATACATTTTGTAAGAGATATAAGAGATCCGGAGCATCCGTATTCGCTAGAGCAGCTAAGTGTGCTTTCTGAGGAGTCCATTACTGTTGATGAGAAGCTCGGCCGCATTCTGTGAGTATAATATACAACCATGAGAGTCCTAACTACTATTACCATTTGTTTTCGTTATTACAGATATATAGTGAATGACATTTTCATTTTAAGTAGCCAAATTAATTTAACTGGCTCTGGATTCTTTACATCTAGATTTTCATTTTGATTGCTGTAGAAATGTAGAAGAAAACAAGAGGAGGAAATGGCGGGAAGAATGAAATTCATTCAATGGAAAATGAAGAAATCTAAATTACAATGAAAAGGGGGCAAAATATTTATACTGTGCTAACCAACTAAACGGAATGGAAGTGGGGTAAAAGACATAAATAAACATCTACTTATTTTACATCTCAACACTCCCCCTCAAGATGACATTCGTGGAAAACTGGATTACTCGCTATGTGTATGGCAGATTGATTATCACAGAACAATAAGGCAGGTCTGGTATGATCAATTTGCAGGTCATTCAATATATTTTTCAACCATGTAAACTCACAAACTGCTACAGCCATTGATCTATATTCAGCCTCAGTTGAAGATTGTGATATGGTGTGTTGCTTTTTAGATTTCCATGACACTCGAGAATTGCCTAAAAAAATACAATACCCAGTAATCGATCTCCTTGTGTCAGCACACACTGTCCAGTCAGCATCACAATATCCTTTGAGTTGAAGATCAGACTTGCTAGGAAAAAATAAGCCTTGTGCTGGTGCATTCTTCAGGTACCTTAATACATGATAGGCTGTCTTGGGGATTGAAGGAATTGGCTCAGAATTTGTACAAGGTAAGATAAGTCTGACCTGGTTATAGTCAGATACAAAATTCGCCCAAGCAGCCTTCGGTAAATACAGGGATCAGTAACAGGTTCTCATTCATCCTTTTTCAATTTCAAATTGCATGGCAATGGGGTATTTGCTGGTCTAGCACCAAGAAATCCAGCATCAGTTAGAACATCTAATGCATATTTTTTTTGGCAAATGGATATCCCCGTTGAATTCCTTGCCACTTCAAGGCCCAAGAAATACTTCAGAATTCCTAAGTCTTTAAGCTTGAATTGCCTATTTAACTTATCCTTAAACTGATTAATGTAAGTCAAATCATTTCTCCCAAGTATTATATCATCCACATATATCAAGAGAGTGGTGAATGAGCAGCCATTTGCCTTGCTAAACAACGAATGATCAGATTTAGATTGTCTGAAACCTTGTGACAGAATATAGGATGTAAGCTTCATGTTCCATTGTCTCGAAGCTTGTTTCAATCCATAAATTGACTTGTTTAGCCTGCAAACCAGCCATTCACCTTGCTCCCCCTGCTGCTCATAACCTGGAGGCAAAAACATGTAAACCTCCTCAGCCAACTCACCATGAAGAAAGGCATTGTTGTTATCCAACTGATGAAGATGCCATTGCTTAGCAGCTGCAACTGCCAACACATTCTTTAGAGTAACTAACTTCGTAACATTGGAAAATGTTTCTTCATAATCC
The DNA here is from genome assembly GCA_903798405.1 of Fraxinus platypoda. NCBI lineage: Eukaryota > Viridiplantae > Streptophyta > Magnoliopsida > Lamiales > Oleaceae > Fraxinus > Fraxinus platypoda. The sequence goes on from CAIGRT010183783.1 coordinate 11,913, forward strand.
AACCTCGCTTGTTGAGTGAATCCCTTGGCTACTAGGCGTGCTTTCTTCCTTTCTTTTGTACCATTGGAGTTCATTTTAACCTTGAAAACCCACTTGCAGGCAACAGGGGTCTTGTAATCAGGAAGTGTGGTAATATCCCAGGTATTATTAGAAACTAAGGCATTATACTCATCATCCATAGCTGCAATCCAATCAGGATGCTGAGATGCCTCAGTGAAGTTTTGAGGCTCGAAAATAGTGGACAGTGCCAATGTATAATTGCTGTGATGAGGAGACAACAAATCATAGCCCAAATAATCTTCAATGGGGTATTGTTTGCCATATTCATTATCCTTCTGCATGGAATCGGAATGAGGAGACAACTGAGACATGAGACTACAGTTGTAATCTTTCAAGTATGAGGGAGCACGTTTGACTCTTGAGGATTTTCTTGTAGGCATGATGTGAGGTAAAGCATGATCAGCCAATGAGCTATTTGTGGATTCTCGA